>VUQJ01042071.1:443-11526 GCA_015108635.1 Andinoacara biseriatus | reverse complement strand
CCTTGTAACAGGAAGAAACCTCCAGCAGAACCAGGCTCAGGGAGGGGCAGTCATCTGCTGAGACCGGTTGGGGCTGAGGGGAGAGGACAAAAAACATGCTGTGGAGGAGACACAGAGAATGATTAAACACAGAGTGAAATAAAAACAGAGTAAAAATGGTGAGTAAAAAGAGCAAAAAGAAGCAGTGCATTATGGGAACCCCCCCCAGCAGGCTAGGCCTATAGCAGCATAACTAAGGGATGGTTCAGGATCACCTGATCCAGCCCTAACTGTAAGCTCTATCAAAAACGAAAGTTTTAAGCCTAATCTTAAAAATAGAGAGGGTGTCTGTCTCCTGAATCAAAGCTGGGAGCTGGTTCCACAAAAGAGGGGCCTGAAAGCTGAAGGCTCTGCCTCCCATTCTACTCTGAAGTATCCTAGGAACCACAAGTAATCCAGCAGTCTGAGAGCGAAGTGCTCTATTGGGGTGATACGATACTATGAAGTATTTAAGATAAGATGGGGCCTGATTATTCAAAACCTTGTATATTAACAGGGAGCCAATGAAGTGAAGCCAATATGGGAGAAATATGCTCTCTCTTTCTAGTCCCTGTCAGTACTCTAGCTGCAGCATTTTGGATCAGCTGAAGGCTTTTCAGGGAACTTTTCGGACAGCCTGATAATAATGAATTACTAAAGAGGAAAGAGCTTTTTTGTCACACACACACAGTGAAATTCAATCTCTGTATTTAACCCATAACACGGTGTATGTAGCACACACAGCACAACTTGGAGCAGGGGGCATTCTGGGAGCAATCTGGAAGATTGGGGACCTGCTCAGGGGCCCACAGTGATACCAGCATGAGGATTTGAACCAGGGTCCTCTCAGTAATGAACCTGCTTCTTCTACTCTAGGCCACCACTCCCCACGGAGTCCAGCCTAGAAGTAATAAATGCATGGATTAGCTTCTCAGCATCAGTCTGAGAAAGGATGGCTGATGATTTTCAGATGTGGAATTATGTGTTTCTGGGGTTTCCTGTTTGTCATTGTTGATCTGATGGTACACATGTTTATTCTGAACCATTTTTAAGATGTTCAGATCTGTGGAAATCCAGTTTAACAAATGTTAGCACCCAAAAACCCAACAAATTTGTTAATGTTCTTTTCTACTTTAATGATTGTACTGCTTCAAATTATGATGCAAATGCAAAATCTGAATGCAGACACAATACTATAAAATGTTATGGTTATTTGGATCAATAGTAATGATTCAGACTTAACAAGTGAGCATTAGCCAACTTGGGGACAAGTTTTTGTTTCTAGTAGTTTTCCCTTTCTCTGAGAGGTGGCAGAGTAAACATACTACAGAACAGGTTAACTGCTGTATGCTGGAGTCACTCAGAGTAGCCCATCTAAAGGTCTACATTTGACCCTTGCCAGATCAAGCAATTGAGATCATAAGGTCAAAAGGAAAAACTTTAAATTAAGTCCGCTAGGCTCTGCAAATCATCTGGTTCTCTAATAGTGTCACCTGCAGTATTGACTGCAGAGTATCAGTAAGTTAAAGGCAAGCAGAACAATGTCAGTACAAACTCTGCCTGATGATCAGCTGCGAGATTGACAACTCTCAGGTACTCAGCATCTGCCAATTGTCTGCAATCACCTGATATACCACGAGATCGTCAGGTGCCCCAGATTTTTATTTCTTGTTTGAAGCCTGTGTGTGGGCGCACGCGCGTGTGTGTGTGTGTGTGTGTGTGTGTGTGTGTGTGGGAGAGGCAGAGGGGGAGAAAGTGGCATAAATGAGCGGGTTGTATTATTGCTTTGGAACCAAAGAGGCATAAGCATGCAGTACAAACCCCTACAGCTCTTGCATGCTGTTGTCCATGGATAATGCTGCTGTGAAAGTCTGCTTCCCTACGCACTGCTGTTCACTGTGTGAGCCTGACCTACTGTATGACCCCAATCACCAAAACAATACCCCATTCTCTGCAGCTAAACACACAGACTACACAGATGACTACCTGGAAGTTCTGTCCACTAAATATTTTACTTTGGGATATGCTGGTGTTGTGGCTGTTGCAGTATTTACGTACTGACCCACATGCTAACTTGGAGTGATCCCATTAATGACACTGTATCACAGTGACAGAGCACAATGTACAGTAAGGACACGTTAAGGATCTCCGCTGGTTCTGGTGTTGTTTCTTTATCACAGAGAGGAATAAAGCTCAGCTCCGAAAATCAGAGACTAATTTTTTTAATACTATTGTTATTCCCAGTATCTGAAGATACCTCTTAAGTTGTCTGCATTCAGAGTATCTGGGATTGATGCTGTGAATAATGCATGATATTGATTCTCATCTCCTGTTACATTTCTTGCATAGCTGCTTGACGGCTTTCTTTTACATATCTTAAGTGGATCTGTGAAAGCTTTCCATCTTTCAACGTGCTATCTCTCGCTTTGTTCTCAGCTCATGTCAGGGCAAAATTGCTTGTCAGGAAGCAAATCCTCTAAATAAAAAGTGGATGACGGTGATAGAGTTGGCCCCTAACGGCAAATGGTAAATGGACTGTTACTTGTACAGCGCTTTTCTACTCTTAAGTGAGTGCTCAAAGTGCTTTACGAGTCTGCTTATTTGGGACTTTGGAGAGATGGTTGAGTCTGATTTTGTTACCAGTTACTGCACTTTCAGGGGCGCCTGCCAGCCGTAAAATGGGGCATCATAAAGTTAATCATGCAAAAAAATTGCATGTGCTTGTGTTTGTGAGGCTTCATCATGAGACAGAACCAGCAAATGCTTGGATCTGTTGTTGAGTGCAATAAAAAAAAAACATTGTTTCTTCTAGATGATGAGTGGGGCTATATGGGGAAACAGAAGATTGTTATTCTTGCAGTAAACCTGGCAACAAGTGTTGGTTCATATTGGGAACGTGTGAAACAGCTTGCTGAGTGAGAAGTATCTCATTATGCTGTGGTGAGTGCATTTTTATAAAGGAAACCACCCTTATGTCATATACACACCCAAACTGCTAGGTGACTTACATCAGGAAGCGGCCAGTCTGTTCAGTGCCAGTTGCCATGCTGTCAGCCTTTGATAACATTTATTAAGTCCACCATTTGTTAGGCTTCCATGTGCTCATATCTTGCATCTGAAATTTTTCCTTTACTGCTTCCATATCCTGGAAATTGCCCAGCTGATCAATCAAACACAGGATATGCTGAGAATCAAAAAATAAAGGATAAATAAAGATGAACGTGTAACTGGGCCCGACTTTGGGAATCAGTGTATTAGTCTTACTTTTTACTATTTAGCAGATATGTGTATCACACCAGCACAGTTTATGGATGCAGCTTGCTAACGAAACTTGCATTAGCTGATAACTTAGCAGGCCTCCCTCTATCCAGATATCTATACTTCTGGCTCTGAACAGCCTGGATAGCAGGGGCCAGAACACTAACGGGCTTCAAAAAGCAGGATCCAAAACCAGCGGATTATGTCACAGTGGCAGTGTCCATATTTTAAAGGCATTCTATGGTGAGAATATTAAACTTAACTATGCTGTAGATTTGTTTAATGTAAAGTGATTGAGCTCACAGAGGGAAGAAACACAATTAAGTCAAAACCAACATATTAAAGCATGAGCATTAGCTTTTAAAAGGAAAAGTGAATGCTGACTAAATTAAACAATGCAGGTGCACAGCATCTGTGGATGTCGTGTCTGCCTGCAGCTCTGTTAAGATTAGGAAGTATTAGCAGTTCTCAGTGTGCTTAGCACGGACAGTATAGGCTATTAGGGCTATGTAGCCAGTGCCGGATTAACTTGCTAGGGAGCCGGGGGGGACGTGACTCATGAGTTCTCTCAGTTTTTGTGCATTGTATGAATGTGCTGTTGGGTTCAGTTACTCATCAGACCATTTGAAACTCTGTTCTTAAAGTGTGCATTAGTTTAAAGTGACTACCATCTGTGTTTATGCTAACAATGTACCAAAGACATAAACCATATGGCAGTGTGAACAAGATTGCTCATAGCAATGAACATGCAAATCCAGCAACCTATCAGCTTTTTGGGTATCAAGGCTGCCATCATGCTGTTTTTCTTTCTCTTCTTTCCCAAATACATATGAAGGGCTCACGTATCAAACTTCTTACTATCATATATTAACCCTGGGGCATGAAGAAAAGTCCACAGAGAATTAAGCCACAGTTAAGCTGAAGTGCTTCTTTTGTCTCAACAATTCTTGTTGTGTCTCTGGAGTCAAAGTCAGGCAGTTTTCCCCCACCATCCATCTCTAGCACCCCTGGGTGAAAACCTTATATAAAACCTTACATAAATGTTTCTTAATATAAGTATATTCAAAATTTAGGGAAACGTGGACATAAAAACAAAGGAACATGAGACATAATTTTATCATCTAAAATTAATTAGAAACTAATTAGAATTACTTAGAAATACTTATTTCCCTCACTCCCGGTAGAGATATGTGTTAACTTTTTGCTTTTACAGAAGCATTTCTGGCTTCTTGATAAATGCAAGTTCAGTACTTAGTCGTACTCATGCATTTCTTTTAGCACCGTGTTGTCTCCACTAGTTTTTGGAGAAATAAATTTGGGATTTTAGCTGCTAAATATTCCATTGTGTTTGCCTCCTGGTTGTACTGTTTAGTGCACAGTAAGGAACATTGACATTTTCAAATACTACCAAAACTCTTCACACTGGGACTGCTATGACTGGCAGATCTGAGACTTTTGCATTTTGTTGCCAAGCTGGTCAGTGCTCTCAAACTCTTTACAAACTGTTTTCAAGGCCACAGCTGAGGCCTCATCCAGGCGGCTGCGGCTGGATTCCTCCCAAAACGAGCCTTCCTGATGCAGACAGCTTTGAGCATAATGCATGTTGACAGAGGAAGAATGTTCCAGAAGATAAAGGAAATTACTCATTACTGACTTTTACTGTGAATGCGTTTAGAGCTTACGCACCACATTGGTGTTGTACTGCAGCAGTTTATCACATTTGTGCCTGTTTGATGTAGCCCTACAAAGACGGCGGTGATTTAAACTTTTAGGTCAAATATGGAACATTGACTTGAATTTTAAGTCAGAGATGCCCTGTTGTCTCATATTCAGAGGAAAACAGCAGCACAGATTTCCCAAGAAGCAGCTGGAGATGAACCCAGGGGTGCTGCTATGGAGAGGAGGCTGCTGATGGGCGTCTGGGGCTGATGCCTTGCCAGACACGAAAAGGGTTGACTGGTGGTTGGAGGCCTGATGGGAACACTGGGAATTTCAGGAGATTAGCATTTCTAGGCAAAGAAGAGTAACTGTAGAGCGCAATAACACAATTGCTACAGTAGCTTTGTTGTGTCACAAACAAAAGGCAAAGATTGAGTAAAAAGCACGGCATCTCTGAGGAAGGCAAAGCAGAACTGTACAAGGCTTTTGTTTTTGATTTTCATCAAACCACAACTCTGACTCAGTGTAAGGACAGGCCTTTAAACCCCACATTTCATTATGTTCTCATCTGCTTTACAGCTGAAACCATGTGAGGTTGAGTAGGAAGAAAGGCTGAGAAGAAATTGAAATGATACTCACATATCACTGTGGTCAAACCTTACATGAGGTTTGTTGGGAAATTTAACGATCCTTAGACTGTTGGTTGTGACCTTTGATCACATAACCTTGAAGAGATGTAGAAATTCCTCAATAATGCGCCAGTTTTACTGGCAGCATAAGACGCTGGAACGCAATCTTACATCGAAAATCGCACCCATCGCTTCGGCTGAAATTGAGAAGTGGCTTGTCAGCCGAAAAAATGGTTTGAAATCGTTGACAGGTGGGGTCTTGGGCTAGCGGTATCTTCCTCCCACAGAAAACAGAAAATGAACATGTAGAGAGTGAAATGGAGACCTTTACTGAACATGTGGAGCTCTTTTCATCTTTCGGGGTTTCCCTACAGTCCTTTATCACAGTTCTGTGACAGAGTAATAATTTGAAGCAAAGTTGGTTCCAATAAACTGATCTTATTATCATTTATCCATCATTGCACGCTAGGCTGACCCACTGAACTAAATGTCTGTCTGGCATAGATATGCTAGGATAAGAGGAGGGGGTGATTTATTGGAACATGGTCCAACTTTTATTCAGTGAGGAAAAAATAAATAAAAAAATAGTTGCACTGCTGGTACTAGGGCCATATATTGTCTGTCATAGGGCCTAAAAGGAAGGGGCTATTTTACTCTAACACTCTGCTCTGGGTGTAAACGTATAAGAGTTGAGAGCAGAACGTAAATGTCTTACGTGATGAACAGTTAAGAAGATTCTGGGCTTCAGTGGTGGTGGTCAGTGAGGGTCACTGTTAAACATATTAGACAGTAAATAAAATATTTATCACACAGTCATTATGAAAAATGTACCACGCCTGATAAGCATGTGAGCATTATTAAATATTTATTATATTCATCAAATTCGTCATATTCTCCCACACTCACCTGGACTCTGCATGTTTAAGTGGACTGATACAGGAGAGCAGTGAAAGTGTAACAATGGAGAAAAATGTCAACGTTTAACTATGACAAAACTAATCTACAATAATAAACATCATGGCTTCATATATCGTAATCAATGGAGAACTCTCTGCTGGTAATGTGTGATTATACAAACTGTTCACATTGCTGCTGTGTCAAATCCTGGATCTCACCTTTATGTAGAAGCTGGTTTTTAACCAGGGGTTCATTTTAACCCAAACTAAAATCTTTTCCTTAATCTAAAAGTAGTGGATTAGCCAGTCTGTTGGTTCATAAACATTTAACTTATGCCACCACCACCCCTCCAGCTATTTAAGGTGGCGTAGGTCTCTGAAATAGGAATGCTATCGCTCTCCAGCTAATACTGCCGTGGTTGCTGTTTCAAGCACTGCTGCAACATGATCACAGGCTTGGGCGATCTTCTCCATAGTTCGAGTGTTCTATCGGCTCCCTGTGAGATTGCCAAAAACCAATGCCATCAGCACCTGGGTGGGATGGGGGTTAACATAGTTAGCACTGTTCACCCTCCAAAATGTGTTGCCCACACTCAAACGTTTTCTCCTCCACTATCACCACTGCTGTTGGTGAAAATGAGAGACAGACATAAGTTCAAACAGTTTTTAATGTAGATGAAAACACGTTATGTTAAAGACATAATGGTTAAAATGTTCTTAAACTTATTTACTTGTACCATTAATTTATACTTCCTGGTTCTTATACTTCCTGGTTCACATACTTCCTGTCAACAGGTGTTTTAAACTCAAATTTCGGATTCGGATGCAGATTTTTTGCTGTAAGCATGGTGCTTATAATTCTAACGAAACAAAAACTGTGTAAGAAAAGCGTTAACACAAACAAAACAAACATCACGTTTTTCACACATTTGTAGTAGGTTTCAATTTTGAGATGACAAATGACATATTTCTGGTTAATGAGCAAATAGTTTCACATATTAATCAGTTAATCAAACCTGGTGCAATGTCCTAAACAGATGGCTGCTTATGATTATGCCAAACCAGCAATGGCGATATTAGTACTGGAAGCTTTCAGGTTTCCTTCTGTAGTCTGTCCGACTTGTAGTGACCAGTCCTGTTTGAGCAGGCTTTGACTGGATGCAGTTTAACAGTCTACCTGGAGAGTAAAAGAGGAACATGTTGACCAAAATGCAATTTGTAAGCCATCAACCATCATCTGATTGCATTCATAGTGGACTGCAAACAATGACTGATAAACAGAACAGGAAGTCTTGGCCTGGATAGCTGTTATCTGATATGAGAATATACACTAGCTACTCCAGAAGCCCTGAAATATCGGCCAGATCAGATCAGAAGTGATAGGAAGCTTCCTAGATTGGGGGCTATTTAGGTTGGTGAGGCAAGACAAAACCCAGCAAGCAATGGACATAACAGAACACATGTAATAAAAGTGGACTGAAAAGTTCAGAGTCACAGTACTCTGAAGTTGCTCTTCATCCTTTCCTAGAACTCTGTATACTTTATTTTAGGAACTTATCTAATGTTCTGAAACCTGAATAATTTTCCTGCTGCATTGTATGATAACTTTGACTGTCTCCTCATATTGATGTGGTGAAGAAGTAAGTCAGTTCTGCTTTGCCTGCTTTATTTATCTAGGAAGCATATTGATAAATCAGCATCACTGTGTGTGTTTTTCAGGGCGAGAAAAGCCTGCGACTGTGCCACAGGCGGGGGAGAGGGGGGCAGTTAGCATCCTTGCTTTGTTCTAAACCATTACCCGCTCTGGCCTGCTCGCACTATCAATACATCATAAAAACGTTGCTGCCTGAGTGCCTCTTGAGTCCATTCATACTGACTGCTCAAATAAACAAATCCAGAGGCAGGAAACATAGAATCCATCATGTTTTATGTGAAAAGTTCAGCAAGACAGTGCTGTTTTGTGTTTTTTTTTTTTTTTATAAAACTAATGAATATGTTTATATAATGACAAGCATTAGCAACTTTCAATATATGGCTTTGTTTTTGCAGACCCACAAGTTTCCTATTTTAGTTTATCCAACAGGAAGCCAAAAACTGTTGGATAAACTGACTCTACAGTACAGCACTGAGTGCCAAAGGGTGCAAAAACAATGGTGACTGACTGGAAAGCAATTGAGGAGCATTTAGCGGCTAAAACGCTATACAGTGCCAGTCAAAAGTTTGGACACACTCACTCGAGTGTGTCCAAACTTTTGATTGGTACAGGAATTGTTTTTTTACAGCAACAAAATATGGTTAGAGTTTGGTGTCTAGGCTCTGGGCTCATCATCTCCTGCAAATATGATACCTATGGAAACTGGGGAATGACTTGTAAACATACCCCTGGGCTCACAGGTGGATGCTACGGTGGTGGTGGAAGGGTTGAAACAGCTTGGCAGCAGGAGCACAGACGTGACAGAGGGAGAGATGGGAAATTCTGCAGCTTAAATAGAGTGTGCTTGGCATATGACATGAGGAGAGTCAAGTGTGATACCTGGTGATTACCTCCCTGAACTAGCTCCATCAGTGGTCGGCATTACCTGGCTGATATTTCTGCCATGAATCTGTGTGAGAAATTAGTGATTAAATATATCACTTCATTAGTTCCTAAGCCATTCACACTATGGACACATTAAAAGCAGCAGACATTCATTATTTCATGTGATGCAGTTGGTGTCTGGATGTTGTCATTCATTCTCAGGTGGTGCAGATGGGTTCACTTGTGTCTCAGTGTGGTGTGTGCCAAGCCTGTGTTTGGCCAGACAGAATAATGATGGCCGAGCAGTGTGAAGCCGGGCTAATCTGCCCAGACAAACCCCGCGGGGTCTCCTTAGGTGGACGGATGCCTCTTATTTTCAGTCCATCTGCTGCATGACAGGCTGGCTTGATGGAGAAGGCAGCACTGCCATCTCAGCAGCTGTTTTGACCCTTTCAATAACAACAGAAGTCTGGTTTCTAAGCTGTAAATATATGCGCTCACTTCCTAATTAGAAGGGTACTCCTGACTGTTAACCTGCAGACGAGCATCATGTTTGGCCTTTGGCAGGAAGTCTTGGAACACACTTTACACAACAGGGAAACATTATATTACTTTCAACTTTCCCCCCAAAAAAATTAACCTCTCACTTTTACTCTATTAAAAAAATCAGGTTTGGATAATGTTTTTGCTACTTGAAAACACTGAAAAAAATCCACGCTTACTGAACTGCCTCTCCATTTTAGGGTCACAGGGAGATGGAGCCTATCCCAGCTGTGATAGGGTGAAAGGCAGTCCATCACAAGTGCTTACTAGCCAACATTCACACTCTGACAGAGAGCAACTTGGGGTTCAGTATCTTTCCCAAGGATTCTTTGGCATGCAGACTGGAGCAGCCAGGACTCAAACCAGCAACCTTCTGATTAGCAGGTGGCCTGCTCCACCTCCTGAGCCACAGCCACCCCTGAGCAGGATTATTCTTTCCTATGTGACTGGCAAGTTGCAAGTCTATGCAAACCTAGTGTCCAACAGTTTCTCGGTTAGAACCAATACACCCTCATCACCTGGTACCTAAAAGGCAACATGGTAAATATGCTTACCTTGAAGCCTCACAACAGGACTTAACTAACCGGTGGTTGATGTCGCTGTGGTTAGGTCCTTCTTTGAATGCAGTCCACGGATACAGCAATTTAGCCCCGGCCAGCCACAGCGCTGGCAGAAACCCAGAAAAGTCACATTTTAGAAGCTGGAACCATTACTTATATTTTTGTGACATTTTTGCTTAATAAAAGCTAAAAAGCTGTTTGTCCTGCTCCCTCATTCGCAGGCGGTTGCCACAGCAGGTAGTTATGCATGTTTGATTTGGCAGATTCTTACACCACATGACCCTCCTGACACAACGCCCTGAATTAAACCTGGGATCTTTCACGTGTTAGGGAAATGTGTAAACCACTATGCTCTGGAACCACTGTTTTCACATCACAACTTGTTTCAGCTAAAAATTAATTATTTAGTTATTTCAGTAAGTCAACAGCTGTTTTCAGCTGCAGAGTAAAGCTGAGTTCTTTGTGTCTGTGAAACTATCATGTAGCCTACACGAGGATCAGGAATTGCCCAACAAACAGATGGTTAAAAAAAAGAACAACAAAACAAAACAAAAAAAACATTTTTAGAAGATTTTAGAAGACATCAGTGTATTTGGCAGCGTTCTCAGAAAGGACACAGATTTGACAACAGCAATGCTCTAAGACACACAAATGTTTTGGGCCTAAAGTGAGAAGCTGCTTTTACTTTCAAGTATCCGACAAGTTGATGCTATTTTCTGAAGTCAATACTTATAAATTATGCACAGCGAGCCTTTGCTTTAAATAACTGTTTACCAAGCTTTAAAGGATCTGGGATGAAGCTGAATGCAGTCGAGTGAATTCAAAAAGAATTTTAGAGTGAAGTTCAACTATATTTCTGTCTTTTCTGACACTATGGTCCCCTTTTTTTTTCCTAATATGAATGTACACCATGCACATGGGATTAACATAGTGTCAGACCAATTATGCTCTGAGGTGAATATGGTCGATATTACATGCATGCAGGAAATGGCTAAATCTTAT
>VUQJ01042070.1:0-15392 GCA_015108635.1 Andinoacara biseriatus | reverse complement strand
TTCAGCTTTCAGGCCCCTCTTCTGTGGAACCAGCTCCCAGCTTTGATTCGGGAGACAGACACCTCTCTATTTTTAAGATTAGGCTTAAAACTTTCCTTTTTGATAGAGCTTATAGTTAGGGCTGGATCAGGTGACCCTGAACCCTCCCTTAGTTATGCTGCTATAGGCCTAGGCAGCTGGGGGGGTTCCTATAATGCACTTTCTTTTTACTGTGTTCATACTTCACTCTGTGTTTAATCATTCTCTGTGTCTCTTCCACAGCATGTTTTTTGTCCTCTCTCTCTCCCCTCAGCCCCAACCGGTCACGGCAGATGACTGCCCCTCCCTGAGCCTGGTTCTGCTGGAGGTTTCTTCCTGTCAAAAGGGAGTTTTTCCTTCCCACCGTCGCCAAGTGCTTGCTCATAGGGGGTTTTCTCTGCAGTGTTGTTGGGTCTTTACCTTACAATACAAAGCGCCTTGAGGCGACTGTTTGTTGTGAATTGGCGCTGTATAAATAAAATTGATTTGATTTGATCCCCCAGCCCAGCCATCTCTCGCCCCTCCAAACCTCCGCTGGAACACTCTGCCCTTTTCCCAAGCGCCCGTCATACAGTTACCTTGTCTGAGCCCACTGTAAATAAACCTTGCACTGCCTCCTACCTAAAAGGAAATATACAGCTCAATGTCATCAGCAGAACAGTGATATGAAATGCCCTCAAAAATGATCAGGATATGCTGTAAAGGAAGCAAATATAATAAGAATAGGACAAAACCTTGGGGCACACCACAAGCAAGGGAGGCTGGAGAGGACTTGTACCTAGAGACAGCCACACAGAAGCATCATTCAAACAGATATGAAGTGAACCACTCCAAAGCAGACCCAGATACACCTACCCAATGTCTCAGCCTATCGAGCAAGATTTGATGGTCAACAGTATCAAAGGCAGAACCAACATCAACAAAACAGAACATTCTCGTGCATCACTATGCAACAAAATGTTGCTGGAAAGTCTAACAAGAGCTGTTTTTGTGGAATTAACCCTACGAAAATTGGACTGATATTTGTCAAGGATATTGTGTTTGTCCAGGAAGGCTATAAGCTGCTTGGATACAACCTTTTCCAAAATCTTAGATAGAAAGGGCAATTTTGAAATTGGTCTATAACTGCTGAAAATAGAAGGGTCAAGCTTGTTTTTTTTTTTAAAGTGGGTGAATGATGGCATTCTTAAAATAAGGTGGAGGTGTTAATTATTGAAAGCACACAGGGACCGATATGACGAAAGACATTTTTGAACAGAAAGGTAGGTAGAATATCAAGGGAGCAAGAAGATGCATTCACTGAGTCCACTAATTTTTCCAGCTCAATTAAAGAAATAGGAGAAAAGCTTGTTTGTTTCTCCCTGTTGATGTTCATGTGTGTCCTTAATATTACACACATTTAGCAAATACTGCTGCTTTCTTCTGAACAGTTGGTTGTTGCATATATTTCTTTAAACGGTATCTTTGTCTAGTTTTTAATCACACAATAGTCACTCGTGCCTTGAATCTTGCACCTGATTAAGTATGAAAATACAAAAAACTAATACTGAAACTGATTAAAACTAAAACTAAGCATGAAACCAAAAATAAAAACAAGCAAAACCACTCTGAGAACTAATTAAAACTAACCGAATTAGAGAAAAATAGTAAAAACTAACTAAAACTAAACTATAATGTAAAACCCAAAACTATTATAATCCTGGTGTGCGCTGTCCCTCACTTTCACAGTCAGATGCAACCCTCACTTCTTATGTACAGTTTTAAAGGCTCAAGAGGACAATTGCCAAAACAGTCTGAGGCTTCAAGACAGGATGTCACTAACTAATGAGTGACATCATTGTCCATGTTTTATGTACATTCACGTTAATAACCTGTGAGATCCAGGTCAGCGTGCTTCTTCTTTCCTTGCAAAGTCCAGATGTTCTCTAGAATCCAGGTTCTGGTCTGTTTTACAGTTCTCTGCAGGTTGTTTGACCCTTTTTCTTCTCGATCCACCAGCTGATCATTAGTGAACAATAAACTCAGGAACAGACGCAGGATCTGAAAAAAGACCAGGAACACCATGAGAAACTCCTGCTTGATCCTGATGGACTAAGGCATGCTTGGGTCATTCTGGTTTTGTGAGGGTACAGAGACTCACCAGTAGGTTTCCAATAATCAAGACTACCAAGAAGAAGACTACACACACACCATCATTTGAAACCTCCATGCAGTCCCACATACTCTCAATCCACTGTCCACACAACACCCTGAAGACAAGGATGAAAGAGTGGAAAAAGTCATGCATGTGCCAACGAGGAAGCTGGCAGTCAGCAGCAATGCGACAGATGTTTTCTTGGTAGTCCCTCTGGAACAGCTCCATGCCAGCCACAGAGAACATGAAGACTGTGATGAAAAGAACCAGAGTCAGGTTCCCCACTGAAGCCCAGATGATCTTCAAAAACATGTGGAGCATTGGCCACCAGCGCGCCAGCCTAAACACTCGCAACTGGAAAAAACGAAAGATAAGTGGGGACAGAGGGAGATAGGTAAAATGTAGTAAATAGTATTTAATTATTGTAAAATGAAATGGTCATGATGATGAAAATGATCATTGTGATGGTAGTGAAGTCATCCCATAAAGTATCTAAAAGTGGAGATTGGCATATTCTCTCCAGTCAGTGTGGCTTTAGAGCTCACAGGCCCTCTTTAATAGCAGGCTCCTATTAGAATGTATTATGTTAAAAGACTGGGTATACCATCATATTTTAATATGATGAAATTTTTTTCTTTAAACTGTGAGTAATTACAAAAAATAATATTATCACTATTATGATACTAAACTGGCAGCACAGGGGTGCGGTGGTTAGCACTGCTGCCTCACAGTAGGAATAACATCTGAAAGGCCTGGGTTCGATTCTACCTTGGCCCAGGCCTCTCTCTTTCTGTGTGACGTTTGCATGTTCTCCCCGTGTCTGCGTGGGTTTCCTCCCACAGTCCAAAGACATGCACTTAGTGGGGTTAGGTTAATTGGCTACTCTCAATTGCCCATAGGTGTGAATGTGAGTGATTGTCTGTCTCTCTGTGTTAGCCCTGCAACAGGTTGGTGACCTGTACAGGGTGTACCCTGCCTCTTGCCCTATGTCAGCTGGGCTCCAGCCCCCCTGCGACACTGAACAGGATAAGCGAAAGTGGATGGATGGATGATATTATATTATGATCATAGCGAGGACAATGATGGTGATGATATCACACTAACCTGAAAATAAAGGCCCAGCACACTCAGACCCTCAACATCAGCTAGTATCAGGTCAGCCACAGAGATGATGACAAGGATGAAGTCAAATATATGCCAGCGCACCTGTAACCATGTCAATGGAACAATTACATATTTCCATGGAAACAGCAGATGCCATCACTTAACTGTTGAGAAGAAACAACACATCTGACCTGGAAGTATCCATACAGGCCCAGTGCGACAAGTTTGATGATCATCTCAATTATGAAGATTCCTGTGAAGACCTACAGAGGGCAAGAGACCAGAGGTCAAAGATCAGGTAGAATACTGATCTGCTGGAGGCCAGCTCTGCTGTGAATGGTTTTTGTATATTTAATGTACCAAAAAAACTCATCCAACTATCAGCAGACAGGTAGATAAGAAGAAAAGCCTCAAACACACTGACATTCACAGAAAAGTAGAAGTTCCGTAAACACACCATTGACTGTGAGCTGTCACTTTACACATACAACCCACACATCTAAAGGCTGACTTGACCTGACACTTACTGCAGTAAGTCTCACAAATTTTAATACATTTCCTCACACACACTCACCAAATTGATTGAGCAGAATGGAAAACTCTGCTGCAGGCTGCAGTGAGCAAGCTGCCATTAAATGAACCAATTAGGAGATAACAGAATCTCCAGGCACTTCTTCAGCACTCACCAGGTTAGCGATGACCAGTTGGTCCATGAAATGCGACCTAGGGTAATGCTCCATGGCTGCAAAGATGGTGCTAACAATGATGCAGACAATGACAACCAGGTCGAAGAACGGATTCATGATAAAGATGTGGAACTGCCGTTTAAGCCGCTGCCAGCAGCCACAGCAGTCAGCCTTCAAGAAGGGGTCACTGCAAGTGCAGCACAAAGGTCTGTGGTGCTCCTCTGTCTCTGAAACACAAAGCTGCTCCATGAGACCACAAATCATCAGCATGAAATGGTCTGCAGAGCCCCACCCAGCTCCTGACTTTGTGTTTCTGTTCCTGTGAATGCTCTTAGTGACACAGTGTGTTGTCCTGCCATGTTTGAATGAAGGAACATAAAGGTGAAATAGTCCAATTAACAAAAACATCTGTTTACCTTCAACATTTTCTTGCTTGTTGGCCTGTACACTGGTGGCTGATTTCTTCTTCTGTACTGAGTCTTCTTCCTCGAGAATCTCTGTCCTGCTGGAGGCCTGCAGTCCATTACAAAACACCTTAATTCACTGAAACTAGGGTTGTATTATGACTATGAATCATCCCATATGAATACTGTGAACAGTTTCAGAACAGGGCTATTTTGTCTCAGAAAGATCATGGCTAATAAAAAAACATTCAGGTTGTAGCTACAGAAAAGCTTGTGAAAAGCTTTTTTGAACAGTTGGGATTTAAAATGTATATTGGCTCCAGCTGTGGACAGGTCTAGATGTCAGGATCAGTCACTCAATTACATGAGTGCAGATCAGTACCAATGTGTAAACAGAAGGGTCTGATCAAAAATGAAATTAGCAAAAGAACACTGATCGCCCAACAGTGCAAGAAGATTGAAAAGGGTATGAAAGAGGGCAGCAGCAAAGAAGCCTACACCTGATTAAATACTCTAAGAATACAAGCATGAGTGAGGCAGAAAATCTACCAGTTCTGAAAGAAGAGGCGGAACACGCAATACATGGTCTGAAACTGGGGATATCACCAGGGCCAGACAACATTCCAGATGAACTTCTAAAGTATGGTGGCGAGGAGTCAGGAGCCTCACTACAACGTGTCAGAGGATTTGGGAGTCCAAAGAATGGCCAGAAGAATGGACCCAGCCCCTCATCATTCCACTGCCAAAGAAATGTAATCTTTGTCATTGTCAGAACTACAGGACAATGAGTCTCATTAGCCATCCAAGCAAGGTCATAGTAATCCTGCAGAGATTTACGAGTCAAGCAGAGGGCAACCTGGCCGAGGAAAAAGCTGGCTTTCAAGCAGAATGCAGCACAGTGAAAGAGGTCTTCAACTGTAGACTGCTCATTGAAAAACACCTTGAACATCAAAAGGGCTTCTACCACAACTTCATAAATTTCAAGTAAGCATTCAATCAAGTCTCTGAAGTCCTCTGCAGCTTCTCAATCAGGGAAGGGCTAGTCAAGGTGATTCAGACGCTATACCACAGTGCAAAAAGTGCTGTTGTAATCAATAGCCAAGTTGGAGAATTCGTCAAGACCACAGTAGGTGTCAGACAACTCTGTTTGCTGTCTCCAGTGCTCTTCAATCTATAACTTGAGAACATCATGAGCGAGGCACCTGAGGGGCACCATACATCCATCTCCATCAGTGGCCATCCACTCTGCAACCTCTGCTTTGCAGAACACAACTTGATGAGAGGCAGGAACCAAGAACTCCAGATGGTAAAAGAGAATCTGGTAGACAGCAGGAGCATATGGCATGGAGGTAATTTCAGACAAAAGCAAAGTAATGGTGAACAGTGATGGTGAACATTGTAATGCAGTGCCAGCATTACAATGGATGGTAAACAGCTAGAAGAAGCTGAGGGATTTAAGTACCACAGTTCCACTCTAACCAAAGATGGCAGATGCACTGCAGAGATTAAACTTAGGATCGCAATCGCCACATCAGCCATGTCAGGTCTTAGGAAAATATGGTAAAGTAAAAAACTAAACTTCAAGATCAAACTCAAGCTCCACAAGTCTCAAGTCCTGTTCATCTTCCTGTATGGATGCAAAAGCTGGACTCTGACAGCCAAAATGGAGAAGCATATACAAGCATTCATAATGAAGTGCTAACGCAGGCTCCTTGGCATCTCATGGATGGAAGATAAGACCAATGAGTATGTCAGAGAACATGTCACCACCTTAGCAGGACCCCAAGAACACCTGCTGTCAATGGTGAAAAGATGGAAATTTTGGTGATTTGGGCACGTTGCAAGACATGACTCTTTGTACAAAACAATCCTCCAGGGAACAGTCAAAGGAGGAAGAAGACTATAGGCTGACTATAGAAATACTGGACAGACAATTTCAAGACTGGTCAGGGTATGAACAGCCTACTGTGCAAAGTCAAGGACAGGCCAAAGTGGAGGAAGACAGCAGTTACAGCATCTGCCATGACATTGACAGCTATGTCAGGATCTCTCAAAGCTCCTTACAACCGCAATGCGGTTATGGGAATGAACTGAACTCATTTTAACATTCATAAAGATGCTGAAAATGACAGCGTCAATACTGCATTTAATCTATTATTAGTCTAGAGAGATTAGAGTGTCAAGATTTGGCAGTGTGGGAGGCAGGATAATAGCTCAAATACAGGACTCAGGAGAAAAAGCATGAATTCAGAAATACACAGCTTTTTTGCTGGTTGCACATCAGATACAAAGAAACTAAGAAAGATGAACTGGAGCTAATAATTCAACAAACAAGGAATACATGGGGAAACTCTGAACCAGGAACACACTACCAAAAGTGGGGACGACGTGACAAAAAAACAAAAGGACACATACAATATATACAGACACACAATGTAATCAGGAAGATATAACACACCAGGGAGCACAACTGAACTGAATCTAACTAACAAGACAAAGGAAGTAAAACTGAATACAAAGCACATGATACAAAGGATTGTCAAAGTAATAAAGGAAGTAGACATGAAAACAGAAAAACTGATTAGACACAACACGAGGAAGCAGGCACACTTACGGACTACAATAGCTAAACTAGAGGAACAAGAACTAGACATAATCAAAAAGATACACAAACAGACTCAGGGACATGGAGATGGAGACAGAAACACCAGGGAGACCGGAATTTCATCATAGTAGAGATCTTTCTGAAAATGCTGTAATTACATTTAAGAATAGTCTCTGGAGCTGGAAAAAAAAAGGGTGACTGGACTTCTTCAGTTCTCAAACCAAAGGTGGAGAGACCCAGGTATTTAAAGCCCAGTGGGCATAGTCCCATGGAGGTGGTTGTGACCCACTACTGTTCATAATCAGATGCACTGAGGTGTGAAAGGAGGCGTGGGTCATTACAATCAGTGGTTTCGGGTGAAACCAATTGGGATTTCACCGTATTCTATCAAGTGACCTATTGAGGTCAACTAAACAAAGGTGTGAACCGGGGTTGAGATGCCCGGGTAGGGAGCTCAGGACAGCACTTTAAATGGGAGAAAGTTGGTGATGTAATCCACCTCCTCTGTTCACTGATGGTTGGTCACAGTGGACATAGATGCTTCTTTTACTCCTCTTTCAAACCATCTGTCCAAAATGTGATCACTGGCATCCTCGAAAGAGTGACCTTTGACCTTCAGATGCAGATGTACAGCTGAGTCTTGTCCTTTCGAGGTGGCTCTTCTATGTTGTGCCATTTGTTTGTGAAGAGGCTGTCTGGTTTCACCAATGTAGAGGTCAAATACTAATGTACCCAGCTGGATAAGTCCTGGACGGATAAGCCTGTTCCCCTTTTCTAGTCTCGTCGTCGAAAAAAATATTTGGTCGACCAATTCCATAGTTAATTTCCAGTTGGGAGAAGTTTGCATAGAGAGGCTCTCGGGCTTAAGCAGCAGCAGGGTAGATACAAGAGGGAGGGAGAGAGAGGAAAGAAAAGCGTCCCCCTTAACCGAGAGCAGAAAGAAAGAACCAGTTTTGAACCAGGGGATGAACCAGTTTTTGCCTTAGAGTGTGACGGTTTGAGTTTCTCTGACAAGCCTGCCCATTAGGGATGACAATGTTGGTTGGTTGGTGGTTTCTACAGACAAAAGCATGGATGCACCAAGGGCTCCCCAGTGTCACTCATTGTAGCCGAGGTTTACATGGAGGAAGTGGAAAGTAAAGCTCTTTGCTCTTTCAAAGGGATAGCACCTAGCCACTGGTATGAGGTATGTGGATGATACCTGGGTCAAAATCAAAACCCATGATGCAGAAGTCTTCACTTGCCACATCAACTCAATGGATGAACACATAAGGTTTACCAGGGAGGACACCAGGGATAATAGTTACAGTTCCTGGATTGTGTGGTGTTTAGTCAAGTCAAGTCACTTTTATTTATATCGCACATTTAAAAACAACAAAGGTTGACCAAGGTGCTGCACATAGAGATAAACAGGATAAAAGGGATAAAAAGAAATACATAAATACATAAATAAGTAAAAACAACATACTCAGAAGTCAGCAATGGTTTAACAGAATGTTACATTGGGACCAAATGCTAAGGAAAAAAGATGCCTCTTTAATAAGGATTTAAACGAGTCTACCGTCTGGGTTGAGCGAATATGGAAAGGAAGATTATTCCAAAGCCTTGGGGCTGCCGCCACAAACGCTCGATCACCTCTCAGTTTCAGCCTAGTTTTTGGTCTTTATAAGAGAAGTTGATTAGATGACCTCAGAATCCTAGGGGGCATGTGTTCATGGAGTAGCTCAGACAAATACTAGGGTGCTAGTCCATTTAGAGCTTTAAAAGTAAGCAATAAAATCTTAAAATCTATTCTATAACGGACAGAAAGCCAGTGAACGGATGATAAAACCAGGGTAATATGTTCATGTTTTCTTGTCCCAGTTAAAAGATGAGCTGCTGCATTTTGGACTACTTGCAGGCGGCGCACCGATAACTGATCTATGCCATAGTATAAGGAGTTGCAATAGTCCAGGTGTGAACTGATAAAAGCATGAATGACTTTTTCCAGATCCTTATATGGAAGGTAGGGTTTTATTTTAGCGATGACTCGGAGCAAATATTGATTTATTGAGGAAGATAAAATCTTCAACATTGAGGATTACTGGAAGCCCACACACACAGACCAATACCTACTCTTTGACTCCCACCACCCACTGGAACACAAACTTGGGGTGATCAGGAAGTCTGAAATTGGCCCATTGGGGTTTAAATACCTGGGTCTCTCCACCTTTTAGTTTGAGAACTGAAGAAGCCTTTCGGATGAGAAGTGAAACATCCGAGCATTTCACAGTCTGACCTTTGAGTGAATTTGCTGGGACGTTCACTCCTGGTGAGATTGTGGCATTGTGTTAACACCCACCTGAATGCTGACCTGCAAACTGCCAAAATCGATTGCCATAAAGTGACTCTGATGTTTCTTGTGTGCTTTTATGTGTAATGTCTTTACTTATATTGGTAAATGAAGTGCAGTCAGCATGATTTATAAAGGTCTTATATATAAAATGAAGAAATAACCTGTTTTCCAAGACTCTTTAGGAGTCTGTGTTATTGTACCTACATTATAACCAATCCAGTGCTTTTGGGCCACTTCAGATATCTTTATAGAACTGTGATTTTATATTTGTTGTGATTTCTGCAGCCTTCTGAGCCAGATTTCTGTTTAAAAAGACATTTTTAATGTCAATGACAGTTTTTACCCTGATAAAAAATGAATATATAAAAGTCACTTTGCCAAAAACTGAGTGCAGCTTCTACCTTGTAATAGAAATAGAAATAGAAATAGAAATACTGTTTCTCACTCAAAATAACCTGATATCATTCATGAGAGATATGTGTGACATGTTTCACAGATTATAGATCAACAAGTCATTTACAGTCATCCAAATACAGGCAATCATTTTTTGGCAAATACCAAAAATCACTTTTTGGCAAACAATCACTTTTTGGCACACCGACAGCACCCCCACAGCCTGAATATAAAAATGACATCCACAATACGAGAGTGAGTCAACCATGTTTAAGGGCAGCATTTCCTCTACTACATACTGTCCGACGAGCTTCTTCAGCTCTCCCCACTTACTAGTTTTGTACCAAAGTCATGCTTTTGTTGTTTGTGTGCTGGGGGCTCCTGCATTAGCCACAGCTCTGCTTCACCACCCGGTGGGGCTCGCTCTTTAAGTTTGACTGTGTCATCACTCCAGCTAGATAACACTTTGTCGCAGGCAAAGAATGCACAACTAACCTTGATATTGACATCTTTAGCTGACACAAACTCACAATAGTGCCTGTATTTCCAGCTAGAAAACGTGCATCACTCTCCTCCCTCCATTGTTTATGTTTGTGTCACTGTGCTGTCATTGTCCTCATGCTCAACACGGGACTGAACTGTCGCATCGGCCAGATGTCACTCCCCGAGGAGCAAGAAGAAATCAAAAATATATCTTTTTACTAAGGAAAATGACAAAAATAGTAATGCACAGTGACTTGGATAAGTAACTTTAATCTGATTACTGGACTGCAAATAGTAATGCGTTTGATTACCTGTTACCGGAAAAAAGTAGTCAGATTAGAGTAACGCGTTACTAAGTAATGCGTTACTAAGTAATGCGTTACTGACATCATTGGTGGGTAGATGGTTTTTTTAATTATTTGAAGACAAACACCAGCCTGCAGAGATCAGACTGATGAAGATGAAACCTCTCACCTGCCCCTCCTCCTCTCTCCTCTTCAGCACCTCCACAATCTGTCTGAACTCTTCTTCTCTTTGTTTGGCGTCAGCACCTTGAGCCTCTTCCTGCTCCACTTGCGTCATGGCAACCACTGCCAAAATGAGGCTCAGCAAGAAGAAACAACCCGGGAAGAAGACGAGCACAAAGATGCTCACATTTGATTTACCTGCAGCTCGCAGCGTCTGCAAAGGGACAGACAGGTGAGAGATACAACTCAGACAGCCAGTGTACAGGGAAGAGTCTATGTGTGGCAGTCAGTGAGTTACTGACCAACTGCATTAGGTTTTCCCAGTAGTCCTGCATCATGAGTCTGAACAGTGACAGCAGAGACCAAAAAAATGAGTCATAGCTGGTATATCCATAGTTAGGGTTGCGTCCTCTCATACACATAAAACCCTCCGGACAGCGCCTGAACACATAAGCATGGTTTATTATTGCTGTTTGAGTTTAAGTTCAATTCAATTCAGTTTTAAGTATATCACAGCAACAGTTGCCTCAAGGTGTTGGAGGCCTTGATCCACTGTTGTTTGGAGTGACTGTAACAGATACACTCATGTTAACTTACTCAGCGTCTGATTGGTTTCCACACACCAGAGGATCATGATGTCCAGGAATGTAGTAATAGTTGCCTATAAGACAGACAGACATCCAAATCAATCAAAGGCTGAAATTCTACCTTTCTAATTCGAGGACAGGTGTGACTATGATTGTGATTCAGGTGCTGAGGTCTGCACTACAAAGCCAGTTGAACATATTCAGGATATCTTTCCAATATCTGATGTCACTAACCCAAACCAAACCCTAACTGGTGTCATATTAGTGGTTATATTATATATTATATATTAGTGGTTATTTTAAAGGTACTTGACTCTACACCTGAAATATGTTTAAGGAATAACAAGTTATACTCCTGAACTAATCAGAGGAATTTAAGCTACAACCCGATCTAAAAGTGTCAGAGCTGTTGCAGCTGCAGAAGGAAGGAAAGCTGGAAACCAACCAAAGCTGGAAACTATCAATATTATCACCAATCAGTAAGACACAAGCAGATCTGACTACGATTATAACTGTGTATTCCAGTACATGAATATGCTGTCTTGTAGTGCAGTTTGTCTTTTCAGCTGTAATGCTAAAGGCATCAAAACCTGTCTGAGAACACATAAAGAACAAATAATCCAGAATTCACAACAGAAGTAGGCTGACTGACAACTTTCATACAAGATCAAAATCAAGTTCAAGGTTTCCCGATCTCTATTTTAAGATTAAGATACCATGTAAAGCAGTGCAGAACAAAGCACTAAAAGCAGGAAAAATAAAGCAGAAATAACCGAGAATCTGTATTTCTCACTGATGCTCAGAGAGAAAGCCACAGATATAACCAGTTAATTTCAGTTATGACCTGTGCAATCTACCAAGAGGAGCTCAAATGAATAGATCAAACAGAAGCAGACCTGATGAGGCAGAAAAAAAATCTAACTAAAATCAATACACTGTAAGTGCAGGTTTTAAAGTTGAATTCGTATTACAGCTGGGTCTTCTGTTAAGGACGCTGCTATCTGAATAAAACTGGTGCAGAGCAGGATTCATGCAGTCTGCCATATGAACCTGAAATCTGTGTTTAACTACCAATCAAATGTAGAGAAGAAGAACACAGAATATTGTTTACCATAAACTGGACACATTAACATAATTTGAATGTAAGGATTGTTTTTACTAAGAGAACTGAATGAGCCTTTTCAATAAGAGGTAAAACATTTTCAAGAAACAAAAGCAGTCCAGTTTCCCCTTTTTCAAGTTCCAGAGACTACTATGATGGATGACTGAAAAGTTACACAGACATATCTTCCCGGTCCAAAATGTAAGAATTGGCATCCTCAAAGAGTAACCTTTGACCTTTAGATGCGGATGTACAGCTGAGTCTTGTCCTGTCGAGGTGGCTCTTCTATGTTGTGCCAATCGTTTGTGAAGAGGCTGTCTGGTTTCACCAATGTAGAGGTCAAAGCACTCTTCACTGCACTGGACAGCAGACACTAAATTGCTTACTTTGTTGTTTGGGGGTTTTGTCCTTGGGATGGACCAGTTTTTGCCTTAGAGAGTCGCACTCTTTTTAATACATTTTCTGTATATATTTTTAAACATTTTTTCGGTATATTTTAAATGCACTTTCATTTTCTGCATATATTTTTTATATTATATCATTTATTTAGGAAGTTTGACTTTCTCTGCATGGCACTGATCAGGAGTGGCCCTCCAATCTCATTGTACATCCTGTTTAATGACAATAAAGGCATTCTATTCTATTCAATTCTAAAAAAACTGGTCCATCCTGTTAACGTGTTCTAATTATCGTGAAGGAAAACACCGGAAATACTTAAATTAAAAAGTAAGACATTTAATTTATTGAAGATTCAGAAAATATAACACATGTGCATGTGGGACTTAAGAGGAAGAGACAGGCCTGTGTTTACTCTATCTCTCTCACTCCTGAGCACTTGTTCTTCTTTAACCATAACATTTTTATACTATCTATACGTAAACATCTATACGTAAAAATGTGGGTGCTGTGGTTTGGCCTTCGTTATTGTCTTGTCCAAGCTGGTTTTTCATGACCCAGATTCCTCTCACCAGTGATGAAGCCATAAAGCACATCTTCTTGCCTGATGTTTTAATTAGTCATACAGAGCAATCTTGTCCAGATTAATAACAAAACATGGTGACGTTAGTGATGTTTTAATCGTACATACTGCAGCCAGACCTCCAAGATAAGATGCCCTGAGACTGAGGAGTTAATCAGTCACTTTCAATCTGTTGTTCTATGTCTAATGTATTATTTAATTGTTTATTATTTGGTTGATCCACTGTTTATTAATTAATTTCCTGGGGTTTTCCTTTAAACATTTGTCCATTTGTCATTTCATTTCTTTGGGTAAAGTAAAAAAAACCCAACAATTCCAAGGGTAAATATATCTGCATTTGAAGGTCAAAGGTCACTCTTTTGAGGATTCCAATGTTCACATTAAGGACCACAGATGGTTTGAAAGAGGAGTAAACGAAGCATTTATGTCCACTGTGAACAACCATCATTGAACAGAGGACCTGGATAACATCTCCAACTTTCCCCCCGTGTACAATGCTGTCCTGAGTTCCCTCACCAGGTGTCTCAACCCCTATTCACACCTTTCTTCTGGTGACCTCAATAGGTCACTTGATAGAATGGCACGAAGTCCCAAAGTGGTTTCACCCGAAACCTCTGATTGTAATGACTCATGCCTCCTTTCACACCTTGGGTCATGTGATTATGTACATCAGCAATAGTGAGTCACAAACACCTCCAGGGGACTATGGCTAATGCGGTTTAAATATCTGGGTCTCTCCACCTTTGGTTTGAGAACTGAAGAAGACTTTCAATTGAGAGGTTAAATGAAACAAAAAAAAAGGCCAGTCACCCTTTTTACAAGCTCCAGAGACTACTCTGACCTGGATGGCTAAGAACCTACACAGATGTGGTATCATTGGCATTTTTCATAGATTCAACTAAAGAAATGGGAACAAATGATGTGTTTCTATGAACAAGAATTGCTTTTGAGAAGATAATACAATATTTGACTAGAAATATGCTTTTCAGCTTAAAAAAAAAGATGTTTAAACAAATTACTTAAAATATCTGATCAAAACACAGAAATGATGGTCACAGGTGACTTCAAAGAAGTCCAGAGACTGTTAGAGTCAAGAATGAATTCATCCACATAAAACAAAACAAATGCTAACCTGCCAAACAGGACATGAATGTGATCATCATACCTGGAGAGGTGATGTAGTCATCATAATCAAATACTGTCATATTCATTGGCCAGATGACACACTTGTGCTTCAGGGTTCCCATGAAGAACTGCAGTCCAATCATAGCAAAGATACTCAGGCATAACCCTGTCAGGATTATGACATCAGGAAGCATCTTGACTGATTGCACAAGAGCTTCGACAGTCTTCTTCAGACCTGTAAAAGAAACCCAAGAAACCCCACACTGTGGATACAAGTCATGTCTACAACCACTAGAGGGTGCTGCCACTGTGAAACACACACACTAACCTTGGCTGCATGTGAAGATCTTCAGAAGAAGAGAACACTTCATCAGCACGACAAACTTCCCCAAAACTACAAACTGTGACACCAGTCTGAAAAATAAAGACATCAGCGTCTTCATCATCATCACCTCCAACATCATCATGTCTTCTTTGGTCTTTGTAAATGTTAAAAAAAAATTTATTCTAATATAGTACCTTTCTTCTTTGTTTGAGCCCTCTAAGCACTTTATACAACATGCCTCATTCACTCATTCACACAAGCACTTTTTTCTACCCCTAAGTGGATTCTATCTAATGTTGACGCACATTCACATTCAGTTAAAGTTTCACAACATAAAGCAAAACTAAATACAAAGCACAAGGAACACAAGATCATGAAAATAAAACAGGAAGTGACAAAACAGAACGCATAGGCAAACTTAACACAGAAACCTAAACCAAACCACAACAGAACTCTAAATACAACACGCAGGGAACACAGGGACATAAACACCTGAACACAGATCACAAGACAACATGAGGGAAACAGGAAACAAACACCAATAACTAAACAAAAGACTATGATAACAAAATCCTAATACATAAACAGCCACAACCTGAAATAAAACGGAACTTCACAAAAGAAACTCAAACACAACAACTAAAC
>VUQJ01042069.1:17884-31416 GCA_015108635.1 Andinoacara biseriatus | reverse complement strand
ATTTGAATAATTTCTGATAAAATTTTGTTAGGGGTGCAGAGTGGGGTCATTTTAACAATCCATTAACATTTGGCTTGCATCGACCAAGGTCTTTAAGGCCAACTTAATTATTTGTTGAATATTGACAAAAAGCCTTAGACCTTAGAAACTACAGTATGATTCTTTCAATTGTGGTGTGTATTGTCAACATATAAAAAGTGCCGTACCTGATCTCACTTTTACATTTCAAATCTGCCTTTCAAGTTGACCCCAAAATGCATTATATCTTTAAAGAAAAATATTGTCAAGAGAAAGAGAATGAATCCACATAAATTAAAAAAATAATAATTATGCTCAATATTATGTCAAAATGGGTTTCAACAGGGAAAATAACACAAGCTTGCACACTTGTTTTTACTCCACTACAAATAGCTTAAAGTACATTTAAAAAGAACAAAGAAAACAAAATTAATACATAAAATCCAATTCTATTCCCTTAAAAGTAAATACTGCCCAGCAGAGGTTTGTGCTCTCTGAGTGCTTCATGTTTTTAATATACCTTAATTAGACAAATACAGTAAACAGTAAGTGCAACATGTAGGTTGGGTTTGTCACAAACCATGATGAAATTATGTATTTATATGATGCAATAGTCACTCATTCGATTTAAATGATTACTACCAAAGTAAGCAATAATGCTTAACTCACAACTCACCTCTCAAGGGACTTGACATGAGTAGAAAACACCAGAGAAGTGGTGAAGAAGGCCCAGCAGAGACTCTTCTTCCTGCGGTCCCTCAGGAAAACTGAGCTCCCACGAAAGCTCCTCACCAACCTCTACCAATGCACCATATAAAGTGTCCTGAGCTATGGATGCACTGTGTGGTTCTGCAGCTGCACCTCAGAGGAGAGAAAAAATGCATCAGATCATTAAGAGTGCATTAAAGATCAAGAGCCGAAAGAAAAAGAGCCGAAAAAATCAGGTTGGACTACGCACACCCTGGACAATGTCTTTTTGGCACCCTCCCCTCTGGCAGGCTCAGGGTCATGAGGGCATGGACAAAAAGACTTAAAAACTGTTTCTTCCACAGAGCCGTAAACGCTTTGCTGTAAGCCAGAGCATGGCCTCACTGGACTTCACACTTTGCATCGCACTGGCCTTTGCACTTCATACTCCACACTTTATGGACAGTTAGGCCTGTATTACCTCATTTTTGGTTGCCATTTATATTTATTATATTTATATTTGTTGTCATTTTCGGGTTTCTTTTTTTGTTCTTGTATTTTTATTTATTGCTTGTGCAATTTATATCTTGGTCCCATTCAGATGCTGCTGTGAAAAAAATGCTGAGCTGTCAAACAGAATTTTGTTGCATGAAAAAATGTGCAATGACAATAAAAAATTTCTAATTATTTTTGTTCAAAATCAATTATTCAGAAAAATATACTTATCAAGAATTTCTTCTTTCCTTCAATACATTATCCAAACTTCAATAAATGTGTAATGTGAAGAAAAAGGCACAGAAGACAAATTATTGAAAATAAAAGGGGGAAAGATCTGATTTTATTCTATGAAAGGATAAAATAGGGCATAACGGTTGTGTGGTGGTTAGCACTGTTGCCTCATAGCAAGAAGGTTCTGGGTTTGAATCCAGCCTGAGGTCTTTCTGTGTGGACTTTACACGTTGTCTTTGGATAGTTATATTAAAGTATAATTTTCTCAAAATTATACTTTAATATAATTATTATAATATATAGATCAATTTCAATTTATTTCATAATGCATATTTAATTACAAATAAACTCAATGTGCTTCCCATAAAAGATAATCTTAAAAAACAACAACTTTGTAGCTCTGCAGTCTCTAGAGGCAATGAAAACAAGAGAACAAAACTTTACAAAGAAACAAGATACAAATTAACATTCACACACAGTTAATAACTGTAAGCCTAGGAGAATAAAAAGGTTATGAGTCTAGCTTTTTTATTTTTAAGTGGCAGAAAGCAGTTCTGGCGACCTTATTAATATGGTTATCAAAACTGATATCACTGTCCAAAATGATACCAGAATGAGACTGAAAAATACGAACACATTTTCAACAAATATTTCTGTCTTGTCTCTTTCAATTCTAAAAAGTTTCGAGACATCCAACAGTTATTGTCATCAGTGTAGCTTATTAATTTATATAAGTTCGTTGCTAAAAGTTACGCCAAACAAATTCGCGGAACTACACGCGCAGCCGCACGGTCAGTCCGTCACGTGATTACCGTCACCTGACGATGACATGTTATTTTTTTAAGCCAAGGACAATTTGCGGCTTATGATTCATTCTCTCCAGTGTGTAGTCAGCACATAGGCGTGAGCAGCTGTCTGACAGGGACCGTAAAACTATAGTTGCTTATAGCCGTTTATTAAACACCGTACGGTCTCCGTCGGCTACCCAGAATGCCCTGCTTGTTGCCGTCTGGCGAAGGAGTGACTGTGTAGAAAAGAATCAGCTAGCTGCCTTTGACACCCATCAGTCTGTTGTTACTATGCATTTGTATCGTATGAAATAAGAAAAAAAAGAGGGAAAGAAAATATCTGGGGAAAGCGAAATCTGTTGTTGTTGACACACCGAGCGATGCCTCTCTTCACGACCAACCCCTTTGACCAAGATGTTGGTGAGTAATCACAGCTGGAGGCTGTTATTAGCAGGCTTGCTAAGGTACCTATGTGCAGACAGCTTTGTTTGTATTCTCCAGCTGTGGGCAGCCTTTCAATTATCCTGTAGATTTATACTATCGTTATATGGGTGCCTTTTGGGTGTATACTGTAGGCTGTATAAAATGACAGTCTGCAGCACGTGATATTATTCTGAATACGTGTTTTGCTTGCGTTTGTAAAGCACAGTTGGCTAGCTTGCTCCCTTATCTTATTTTGGGTATTTAGCTTGCAAGCAGCAACTAACGGTTTGGCGATAGCATCCTAAATTTAGCCTTGATAATGTGCAAAAGTGTGATGTTATTTTCAAACTTTTTTACAGGCATTATTTTGTCAGGTTAACCATTAATAAAGGCGGAGACACAGACTTGTCGTCGGCTTATTGAATTAAGTTAGCAAGCCATATTATTGGCTACCTGTCTGCATCCCATCTTCTGTTAGCTAACCACAAAGATGTGCTTGACCTCTCACAGTGAGTGGAAGTGAAAGAGGATGCGGAGCTATGCGAAACCGCAGTATCGCTGTGTTTCCTGTTCTCTCTTTGATCTTTGTTGAGTGGTTAACCACTTCATTTTCAGAGATGGAAAAAATACACAAACAATTGACTGCACAGCCTCATACACAGGCTGAAGCCCTCAGACCCAGCAGTAAATGCTGATTTTGTAAAACATACTCTGTCACGTGTTATTCCAGCCTTTAAGTGATCATACTGTTTTGTTTCTTGCTTTATATTCTGCTACTTCTGTTGTGAACTATACTACTGTATTAAAAAAAATCCTTCTTTTGGTATTTTGCAACTCGGTTTTTTAACAGCAGAAGTTTGTGCTGTCTCACCTTTGTACCATTTAAGAGTCGATAAGCTACATTTTGAATCTACAAATGAGGGAGAGAGTGGAATTGGGCAATCCTATATACAGGGAAATACTGTAGCGCAGGTGAGAGGTGGTAAAGGCTTGGATAGCAAAACCAGTGGCACTCAGTTGGTAAGAGCTGCCCTTCACAACATTCCTAATTAGATTGTTGAAAGTCAATTAAATAGTCATAAAAACAAAAAATTTAGGGTCCAGGATGTACTCCACCTCTTGTCCTGTGATAGCTGGGGTAAACTCCAGCCCAACCACAACCTGGAATTGGATAAGCAGATAAAGAAGATGGATGCTGTTGTTAAACATCAGTATCTCTTTAAACTGCACAAGCAGTACATCCCTTAGTAACACATGAAGCTTCTTCCAAAAACAACAGGAGTCAAACACACAAAGCCTATATCCTACACTTACTAGATAAACATTTTAAAGTTATGTTATTTGGCAGCAGGAGATCTCAAAGTGGCAAAGAGAACCCACTGCTTAATGAAATGCATTAATCCTTAGATAAACGTGAGGTCAAATCTTCACAGATTTTGAGCTCTGTTAGATTGTGTGCACTGCAGTGCAGTAGTTTTATGAGGGCATTTGTTATATTGTCAGCCCTTTTTATCTCATGGTTATGCTTATTTGTAGAGTAAAATAATGTTCTTTTTTGCGTTTGTACCGAATATGATCACAAAAAGGAGATTCTCACAGGCTGTTTGCAACAGTGCTTTTTTTTCTGTTTCAAGTAGCTTTATTACTGCTCTGTAGGATTCCCACATCTCTTCTTGTCTCTAAAGACAATCATGACAATTTTATTTATTTATTTTTGCAATGAGGATTTCTTCTCACACCGGTTGGTGGTGTTCTTTTCTGCAGAGAAAGCAACCAGTGAGATGAACACTGCTGAGGACTGGGGCCTTATTCTGGACATATGTGACAAGATAGGGCAGTCACGCACTGGGTTAGTTAACTTTTCACATTAAGGCATACAAACATTTCTTTTCGTTCTTTTTTTTTTTTTGACAGTTTTCTGTTGTGAGAACATATTTTTAGTGATTTGCAGTTGAATTCAGGAAAGTTCAATGAAGTTTAAAGAAAGATCTTCTTATAGCTTAAGCTTCTCAAACCTTTGAGTTCTGCTGTTTTGTTACAGGCCCAAAGAATGTCTCCGCTCTATAATGAGAAGAGTGAACCACAAGGACCCTCACGTAGCCATGCAGGCGCTGACTGTAAGCAGACTGTAAACAAACAGCCATGTTTGGTTATAGGTTTGATAAATCACTTTCAGAATGACACTAAGCTATGAGCTTGTAAAGTGAAAGAATTTACTATTTTATAAGTGATAAGCCTCGTGAATATGCTGTACACTTTGTCCTCACAGCTTCTCGGTGCTTGTGTCTCAAACTGTGGGAAAATATTCCACTTGGAGGTGTGCTCCAGAGAGTTCGCCAGTGAAGTCAGTAATGTTTTAAACAAGGTGTGTGGTAATTTTCACTTTTTTGTGCGTTATCCAGATAAGCCATATTAATTATGTGTGATTACTTCATAAAGCTTCATGCCTGATCCATGTTCACATAAAATCCTTTAATGTGTGTTCTCCAGGGCCACCCCAAAGTCTGTGAGAAACTGAAGGCCCTGATGGTGGAGTGGGCGGAAGACTTCCGCAACGATCCACAGCTCAGTCTGATCTCTGCAATGATCAAGAATTTACGGGAGCAGGGCGTCACATTCCCAGCTGTGGGCTCCCAGGTGGGTACAGGAAATATCATGGATTACACTGTTGTTTGTTTGTTTGTTTGTTTTTTAGCTTTAGTGTAAAAGATACATTTTTACTTTTTTTTGGGAAATCAAAATGAATAGTGGTTAAGACCAAAAGGGCACTTCTGGTTCATTCTATTTATAATGCCAGCATCTGCCATATTACTGTATATTTTAAAAAAATCAATAAAACAGGAAATTATCTAACAGAAAATATTTTATTTAAATGGTGAACCTGAGGTTGTTTTGCTCAAAAATCCATCTCAATTTTTAAATTCTTAAGTTATGAGACTGAGTCATTATTTGCCTGTGATTATTGTTTTCACAGGCTGCTGAGCAAGCAAAAGCAAGCCCAGCTCTAGTGGCAAAGGATCCCTCCACCTCAACAAACAAAAAAGAAGAGGAGGATTTGGCCAAAGGTAAAGATAGCAGATAATCAGAGAGCTGGAAAGTTTTTCAGTATTCAGACACACGTACAAATACATTAGAATCTTTGTCTTTAAAGGATGCTCATTAAACACATTTTAATTGTTTATTGGCTTTGCCAAACTCACCCTGTTATTCTGGGTTAATGAATTGCAGATGTTCCACAAGGTGTAAGGCATTTTCAAGGTGAAGCACACTGTCACTCTCTTGTGCGGTTATCTTTTTATCTCCCCCTTTTTTGCAGCTATTGAGTTGTCACTGAAGGAGCAACGTCAGCAGCCGCAGACTTCAATGTCAAGTCTTTATCCAAACACCTCCAGCCTGCTCTCCTCACACAAGTCTGATGGCAGAAAAGTCCGTGCCATCTATGATTTTGAGGCTGCAGAAGATAATGAGCTCACCTTTAAGTCGGGAGAAATCATCACTATCCTGGATGATAGGTAAACATTTACACACATATAATCAAGTGCACACAGCAAACAAGGACCTTTCTTTTTAAATAATTGTGAATTGGGCCTATCTTGTATTCTGATTTAGGTGGCTGTTCTCTTTGAAGCCTTTTTGAAATACTCTTTAGAATAACACTGAATCAAAAAAATAATATATTGTAAATATCACATCTTAACCAGTCAATGAGTTGCATCTGTAAAATTTGTATCTTTAAAAAGACTTCAGAAATGTATTCATGTTTTAAAAAAAGTTTGGAAATAACATAGTTAAACAGTGAAATGCCAATGAAATGATTAAAGTTCGTTCAATTTTCTTTCTCCTAGTGACCCCAATTGGTGGAAAGGGGAAACGTACCAGGGGGTGGGACTGTTTCCCTCCAACTTTGTCACTGCTGATCTCACTGCAGAGCCTGAGATGAGTAAGTACAAGCGCACTAACACAATCACTTTCTTCACTTGAGTCATCGCTGATTCTTTGGGAGTCCATTTAGTCCATTAGCAACATTGTTTTATAGATCCTGGACTGTGAGATACAAAGAGCAAATTGCAACAACAGAGTAGGCATTAAAAAAATAACACTGCGTGTATTTCTGGAAAGTAGTTCAAGACGTGTGTGTGATGGCATCGGGATTCTTTTCCTCGTGCTAATACCATTTTCTTATGTACCAGATGTTTCTGGTGTAATTACTGAGCCATTTAAAATGCAAACGTTGATATTTGTATCATGGTATCTTGATGGATGCTCTATTCTGTCTCTATCATTTCTTCCACTGAAATATGTACAAAGGGTGGGGGGAAAAAAATCACATTTGAACTCTTAATTTTTAAATATTACGAAAGGCGTTAATACACTTGCATGTACACACACAGTTCAGCAGTTTGATGTTGGTGCTGCTAGAGCAATAAATTATCAAAACCCCACAAAAAAGGGGGGTTACTATCTTTGCTTTGTTGGGAGTTTTTTAGGTTCTTCATCGCATACAGTTTTTGTTATCTAAGAGCACTTTTCTTATTATTACTTGTTAATTGTACAGCTTTGTCATATTCTTGCGTCTGTGGCTTTCATTCTCCTTCAACGTGCATGCTGGGTATGTACATCCAGCTGTTGTGCTTTTCCCCCTCCGGTTGTGTCAAAGTCATCCACGTCTGCTGTGTGTCACCATCTCTCTTGTTGTTCTAGTTGGCAAAAGCAAAAACTAGTGTGACAAAAACTTTTTATCAGCTCATAACTTGTATTTTCCGCTCCAGTGTTGCATGGTTCTGTCAGACCGTTATTGACTATCAAGTCAGTTTATCCTCGTCTCTCGTCTGCATTACTGACCACTGAGACTGTTGTGTTGCTTTTCCTGCTGCTGTGTCCACTGCTTCTTGGAAATCCAAAGTGAAGACTGAGAAGAAGACAGTACAATTCAGTGAGGACATTCAGGTAGAGACCATAGAGCCTGAACAGGAGCCAGTATACATAGATGAGGTGAGTTCTCTGCTGTGTGCATTACTCAGATGATTCAGTCACAAGTTTTTTTTCTTCTTTTTTTCAGTAAATAAAGAAAATTCTTCCAGTATAGATTTTTTAAAATTATTACTTTATTATAGAACAGGGACTCTTGGATTATGTTGAAAATGATCTCACATATACCTGATCCTTATTAACTCTTTTCAGGACAAAATGGACCAGCTACTGCAAATGATTCAAAGTGCAGATCCAACAGACAACCAGTCTGACAGTGTTGAATTACTACAGCTTGAAGGTAAACAGATTTTTAATGTGAATATATGTAAGGGACAGGAAATTATGTATTACACGGTACAATTTGGATGGTGGATTTCGGCTTCTTTTTTTCCCTCTATCAGGTGCCTGCAATCAAATGGGGCCCCTCATTGACCAGAAGTTGGAGGATATTGACAGGTACATTGTGCCGATATGGCATGTTTTTCTCATAGAAACTTAGAACATTGTATGCAGAAGGTCTCTGAAAAGATGGAGTTTGTAGTTGGTAAACACTGATTTAAGAGAGTCTAACTTGTTGATCGTTTGTATCATCAGGAAGCACTCGGAGCTGTCGGAGCTGAACGTGAAGGTGATGGAAGCGCTGTCTTTATATGCCAAGCTGATGAATGAAGATCCAGTCTATGCCATGTATGCCAAGCTGCAGAGCCAACAGTATTATATGCAGCAGCCTCCCAGTGCAGCACAGCAGGTAAAGCCAATGTGTCCTAGATATGAACTAGACTTACCAAGATTAAGAATATAGTCAATCTTTTAAGGACTTAAAAGGTGATTAAATATCAACACTTACTATGTGTTCATGTTTGTTACCACAGGTCTACCCCGGCCAGCCTGCATCCGGTTCGTATGCCATGAGCAGCACTGGTGTGCAAGGCTATACTGTTCCTATGGAGCAGCTTCCTCCCGGAACGCCCATCCCTGGTCAGCCAGCTCCCAGGTGAGTTTCAGGCTGCCCGGGGTCACAGTACACTAAGCATATTACAATTACCAATATTATCATTTTCAGTTTCTGCTATATCTACTATTTTATTTGGGATGAAGAATGTCAGCCAAATTTAAATGCTTGATACATTAACACCTCATTTGCTTTTAAGTTATATTAATATACGGTAAATTCTCCACAACAGTTGTGTTCTTAAACCTAAATCCATGTCACTTTGTACAGATGTTTGAAGCTTTAACTATTGATGGTTGGTAGATTCCCCCCCTCCTGCACAGTTTAAAAATTGGTGACATTTAGTGAAAGTTGCAATTTATTACTTTAAAACTGAAAATAATATTTGTGTTAAAAAAAAACAAATTTAGAGATGATTTGTGAACAGGACTCTACTCACATCTTGGGGTGGAATCAGGGTTGTGAAATCTAAATTAGGCTGAAGTTACAGTGTGAGTTGATAAGTTAATTCATACAATCTTATTTCAGTTGTTTGCTACTCAGGTATAGTCCAATGTTGAGTAAACAGGTTGCACTTACACTAAACTTCAAGAAAAAGTTGACAAATGTCAATCTTGCCAGTTTATTCTGACCGTGCTAACATTTCAGCCTTGTGGCATTTATCAGAGCATGAGACACAGTGGAGGTCCTGTTATTTATATACATGTATTTATTTATTTTTCCTCATTCTTTTTACAGTGACGTTCATATGTACATGGGCCAGCCGCCAGTGTACACTGCAGCTCCAGGCAGCATGGCTCCAGCAGATGTTCAGTCCTACCAGAACCCAGCCAGCAACCCTGGCCCAGCACCATGCACGACTCCCGCAGGCATGACACAGACTCCAAACTACAGCACCGCCTCTGGTGCAAGCATAGTACCTTCCTCAGATATCCCACAGGCCCCCTTCTCAGAGAAAGCCTTGTTATAGGGCCCTGAAAGCGCACTGATATCCTCACAGGCATACACACATACATATGCACGCACGCACACACACACCCACACACACACACACCCCAGACCTGATCAAATAGTTATAGTGGAAAATTAGTTTTTATCATAAGGCACCAGCTGAATGGGGGGATAAAGGCAAGCAGAGTAGACTAACATTGACATTTGGCACATTCAGTTATATTTGTTATATACAGATACACAGCCAAAGCTGCAGTGCAGAACTTTTATCTCTTCATTCTGGCAGTCAAGTTAATTCCACAAAAATAATATTTGATTTTAACCAGAAACTATTAACCTGTTATTTGAAGATTACTCCTAATCCATGCTGCTCTCAAGTGACTGCACATAGTTGTGACAGACCTTTGACATGCTAATTTCACACGGGGGAGTTTACACTGGACTTTTTGTGTTTGTTCTTTTGAAGGAGTTGGACAGTGTTCATTGTTGTCAACTTCCCATGTATCTCTTGTTTGTACAGTAGCATCGAATGCTACACACACTCGACCAGTCTGATGTGAAGTAGATATGACACTTTATTCTTCTGCTTTTGTTGTTGTAATTTTGTTGGTTATTCAATTTTTGGCTTGCAAACAGTTTTTAGGTGCATTACCATCACGTTCTGGTGGTAATAACACACTACATCCTACCAGGTGCTATTAAAATAAGGGAGCAATGTATTTAAGACAAATATAGCGGCGTAAACTTTAAATTTTTTTTTTAAACAACTATACAGACAGTCAAAAACGGACCACCTCTACTTATTTAGACTGTAGTCCCTCATCTGACTGCTTTCCTTTTTTATATGTTGAGAAATTCTTACTGATGTAGCCAACTCCGTCTCCACCCCAATTCGGCTCCGGCAATTTTGCCACGCACATCGGATTTAAAATGTCAGTAAACTGCAAAATTTAGAGAGATTTAACCAGGTGCTAGTAGCCTTGAATATAGCGGACGCTCATTTTTATGCAAAAGCCCTGCACTCCAGCTTTAAATACACAGTTACACTCTCTTACCCGGTGAAGGCACAATCGTGAGGTTTTTATTTTAGGAGCCCACACTACGCGACACACAGTCACAAAGTGGACGCTGTTCTTTTTATTATTATTTTCACACGTTTTTATGACTGTCCCCACTGTTTATAGCTGACTCAGATGTGAATGTGTGGAGCAGCTTTTAGTTTCACTTGTTCAAAATTTGGCCTTCTTTCAAGCTCAGTCACTTCAAAACTGGATTTGATAGCAATATGTACATCATCCTTTTTTCATGTGCAAGACCTCACATTGATTGCTTCCTTTTTATTTCAGACTTCAGAACAGTTGTGGCAATATTTCTTCAAGTAATTGCACAGAAAACGTCCTAGGAAAAGATGCATAATTTGGCACTAAAGAAATTCTTTTAGTTAAATTTGTATTAAGAAAAAATTGTTTTTAAGCAAAGCAGAAGCTCTAGTCATTAAATATTAGATTCTCTATTCTGATATTAATGGAATATCTTAAGGTTTGTTTGTAGACATTTTGATCGACTGTCTACTGACTTCAATCTTTAGGTTATGTTAGCATTGTATCAACAGTTGTATCTGAATTATCACCAAATTTATTATTTCTTAGTAACTTAAAAATAATAAGAAATGTCAGATTGCCACGTCCAGCTAGCCATGAAATAAATATGCAATTACTATTTGATCAAGTGTGAAATATACACACACCTTCACACCATCCTCAGTACAAACACTGAGGCTACACACACGATGCACACTACAGGCTGGCACAGCTATCAATGCACATACAGACACAGCTGCACTACTTGGTTCACGCATACTGTAGTAGTGCGCGATAATTTACCTTCATTTACACACTAACAGAGAAAAATAATCCCACAGCCTTCTCACCCACTTAAACCAACTGTAGTTCTAATCATGTCTCAAAGAGGGGTGTCAATATTCTTTTCATTTTTTCTTAATAAAAGGACTTTTAGCTCTGCTGAAAGCATCAGGCTATTCTTACATTGTGTATATGTTGTCAACTTTTAGAAGTACTGAAAACTGAAGCCACTTTGTTTTTGGAGAGAAGAAACTAGAGGAACTGAAGCATGCACATGACTCTTGTATATACTGTACTGAACTAGTAGTGAAGCCACATGATGACCTCATGGGTGGGCCGTATGCTAGCACAGCTCCGGGTGTTTCTCTCAGCCTTAAAGGTGAACTCTGCAGTCAGGATTTTCCAGATGTCTTAATGGTGCTGAGCCAAAGAGAGCAAAGCGGTTGCAGGAAAAAAAAAGTTTTTCAATGTCTGAAAATGACATTTTTTATTAATTTTTTTTAAATTTCTGTCTCTGCCCCCCCCCCCAAAAAAAATGTCCTTCATGCTGCAGAGTTTTCCTTTTAAACCAACAACTTTTTTGGTGGATGTAAGCTTTGTTCTGTGTCCATCAGAGCTGTGCTAACAAACTCGCACCACAGACTTGGCTACAAAGGGGGAGAACTGTGAGCCCCAGTGTCTCCCCAGTGTCTTTAAAGCATCTCTTTAGTCAGTGTTGGAAAAATAAATGCTACGTTTTTATTTTTATTTGGTTTATTTTTTTTGTAGTGCATTTTAATTTATGTTTTGATTATTGTTAAAATATTTTGAATGGAGAAGCAGTGCAGGATGTATGTATTCAGAGAATAGATCAGGATATGTAATATTCTGTCTAACTTAGTTGTATATTTAATTGCTGACAGAGAGAAATTTCCATGTTCTCATGTGTTTGATACATGCTTGATGTACTGTAGGGTCACATGATAATCTAAAAGCTGACTGAACCCCGCCATGCTTTTCAAACCTGTCAATGCTAAAACAAGTTCTACCTGAAGGTGTTTCTGATTCTGAACATTCAGAGTCAGGATTTGTAAACGGCTCTTTACCAAAGTCTCTCTAAGCTAAACAGTTAGTGACATGTAAAGCATTCAAGATCAAATGTACAGGTCTACTTCTCATACCCTCCCGCATTTACCATATTCTTAATATTTATCTAACTTATATTGCTTCTACTTGGATAAAGCCTTTGGGAAAGAGTTCATGTTTACAAAAACTGACTGGACTGTAAAAAGGAAACTAATTTATCTGTTGTATTTAATATCGAATGGTGTTACATGAAGGAATCATTAGGAATTGTCCACTTTCCAGTCAAATTAGTGTGCTGTTCTAACGCACTGTCATTTAAAATTTTTCTCGAGGTACCATCTTTCAAATGTCCTACTTCTTGACACCGCTGCGAGATTATAAAATGACTCGCATCTTAAGCTTTGTACCTCCAGAACCTGATTCGAGCACTAGATAGATGAGGAATATTTTTCTTTGTTTTGCTCGCCTTCAACTAAAATCAGGAGTGAAATGGAAAGTTACTCTTTCTTCAAAGAGGGTTGAAAATATCAAAGTAGCAGCTGTTCTGGGACCATAGAAGCCAGTTTATCATCGTGCATCATCCAATTGTAACATCTTGTTGAACCCACAGGGTTGGACTTTCACCTGATGTAATTTTTTTCTTTGTACAGGATTGAGATGCTGCCACTTTTTCTTTTTTTTTTTCTTTTTCTTTTTTTTTTTAAAAGTTTTAAACCAACATTATTGTATAGGTTCTGTCTAAAGTTGTACCCTGCTGTTTGTATGTATTCTTTTAACCATACTTATTAATTGGTATTCACAATAAAACCAGGCCAAATGTACAGAATATTAATGGATTCACTTGGCTTGATTCTCATGCTTTTAGGTGCTTTAAATCAGATTAAATCACAGACTTTATACTCAGATATTATAGCTTGTATTTTTATAGTTTTACACTACTGAAAGCTTGACTTTTACAGTATAACACAGCGTAAGTAAGTTCAACTTCAGGGAGAGCAACCTGTCCAGTTAGGAAGCATAAACCATTATTAATTCATTTCACCTGCTTTGGCTGACCTGCCACAGCAGGTCACTGAAGAGGCAACA
>VUQJ01042069.1:5714-17864 GCA_015108635.1 Andinoacara biseriatus | reverse complement strand
AAAAAAAAAAAGGGAATGCCTTTACAGACAGTCGACACTGACTGGTGCTCTCTCCTTATCCCTCTCGACTGATTTTGTCCTTTGTCACTATTGGTAGCTTGAGACTGCTTGTAGCTTGTTCAGGTTGCACAGGTAGATCAGCTCCTCCAGGATGGAAGATCCAAAGTGCCTTTGTAAGAAGGTACCCCGAAGAGAGCTTGACAGGGGCACAGCAGGACTGGTATATTGGTGGTTCCCCTAAGTTTTTGAGGGGTGTACGTGTAACTTTTTATGAAACTTGTGAGTTTTCCTCATGCTGAAATAACCTTTTGGGCGATGTAAATGAGAAGTATTAAGTATGAACTCAAGCATCCAGTCCAGATGTGAATGTGTGTGTCTCTGTGTTGGTTCTGCAACAGGTTGGCAACCTGTTCAGGGTGTTCACCACTTCTTGTCCTATGGTAGCTGGGATAGGCTCCAGCCTCCCCAGTTTTCTTCTGTTTATCCAATCGAGAAAATAGATGGCTGGATGGTTTAAGGTGGCTTGAATGGCTTGAAAAATACGATGAATTTTTTTGTCTCTGATCAAATATTTTCCTTTGAAAAAGTCCAGTGACCTTAAAAACTTCTGAAATTTTACACAATATTTTGTGATTTCCTCATTGGAAATCTAGAATCTGAATTTGTAAACATTTTTTCTCACACTCAAAAAATAAATAAAACTAAGTATAATCTCAGAATGACAGATAATTTCCACCTTCGGTGGTTTAATGTCAACAAAGTGAAAAACGAGCATGGTGGTGAGCCTTTATATATCAAGAATGTATTTCATAATTTTAAATCCACTCACTTTAAGAGTATTTGATATTAAAGAACATCATTTACCGTTTTTAAAAACCTAGAAAATTGTTCTTTTTCTTGCCACTAGATGGCGATCTGTGTGTTTCTGTGCAAAGCTGCGTGGACGCTCTGTTGGGTTTGGGTCACTGTGATTTTAAAAGCAGTCGGAAATGATTCATAATTATTTATGCTTGCTTTGTGTTTTTATCTCAAATTTATACCAGCACAAAATTGCATCAGTATATAAAAGCAGTATATTTTTGTTTCAGCTAAAAAACAAACAAAAAAACACCCAACATGGGTTAAACAGGTTTTTACCAGCCTTCAGTGTAAGAAACCAGTCTTTTTTTTTTTTTTTAGAACACTTGCACAGTTATGGCTAAGTGTAACCTTCCCCATTGAAATTATGGGATTGGAGAGCTCTTCTTTGTCAGCCCATAAAAAAGACAAGCATGACCACCTCATTACCTCAGCCATAAAAGAATACAGCCTCCAGTGCAGTGTAAGCAATGCCTGTGTGCAGAGTCCAACGTCTTCACTGGCTCATCTTTAGGAGGAGATTGTTAAAGTCTTTAGCTCCAAGTTCAGATCAGAAACAGGTACTTCGGGACCATGCCCTCGGGGAAGAAAGTCAAGCTCGTCCTATATGAGGTGCTGCAGTTTGCAGCTCTGATTATACCTGTCTTTGTAATTATGGAGAGATTTGCCAGCCTCATATATAACGTGAAAGGACGGGATCGAACGGCTTACTGGCTCGTCGTGGCGGCTTCTATCGCCTATGTGACCTCTGTGACTTTGCTGGTGTGGGCTCCAGTCAGATATCTGACCATTAAGCAGCGGGGGTTCATCAGAGAGGTCACACACTGGTGAGTTGAGGCTGTGATAAGCATTTCAAATGTTTTGTGTGTATAATTATAAATTGAGACTGTGCAACGTTTAAAAAAACAATATGAATTACATTATACATGTGAAAAGTCGAGTTTACGAAGTGAAATTCAATTTTTTTCTGTGATTTGCCAGTACAGCAGGAATTTATGGTATCACAGATTACCATTTATTATTTGTCGTAACTGAAATCATGGATTAATTAATTTTAAATTCATACCTCACCTTTACTCAGTGGTACCCCTCCTAATACTACTGTAGCTTGTGTAAGTAGTGTTCATGTCTTACAGATGAGGTCTTGCCTTATTCTAAAAGGTGAATATACACTAAGTACACACAGATAATTGTAACTGAGTGCAGCTGCTCTGTTATGGGTTAAGTAAAAACTGAAAGATTCACTTTTCTCAAAAATCTACTTCTAAGTATCTGAAAGACAAATTAAAAACCACAATATAAACTCAGGCAAGAATACACGCTTATTAAAAATAGAACAATTACTCTTAATTACGGGATGATCGTTAGGAAAATGTGAGCTAAAATAACAGATTGTGTTTTTCAGGAGACCAACAGCGCTGGCCTATCTCATCCTGTGCACATTACCGTGCTTTGCTATTCTAATGGCCAGCTCCAAGGTAATGCCATCAAGACTGATTGATCTTGTCACTAAGGAGCACTTGTTGATGTTTTGTTCTGTCATTCTCTGACGGGGGGGCCTTGAAGGGGCATGCAGCATTTGTTGTAAACGGCCCATTAGAGGCAACAGCTCATTGCGTGATCCCAATATGTAAGAGGAAGTGTTAAGGCAATACAGTTATTTACTGACCTGATACGTTGCAGTGCAGAGAAAGAAAATCATCCCTCCTCACTGCCTGGCCAGGCTCTAAGGTTTCCTTATTCACTGTGCACTGGACATTGTTTTACTGGTAAAGCTATTGGTTTCCCAAAATAGGGATCAAGCGCCTCACAACATAATCTAAGGGTTGTGATTATGAAAAATTTGCACCAAAAGAAAGAAAAAAAGTTACGATAGACCATCTGCTTTTGGCGGCTTTTTGGTGTGATGAATTTTCTTTTTTTGGTTGAGACGCTGATAACAGCTGATAGATGGCCGACACACTGATTCTTCGTGGGGTCACAATGCAGCACATTTTATAAACTTATTGCATCTTTTTTTTTGTTATTGTTATTAAAAAATGTTATTCTGAAAAGCAGAAAGTCATATCTGACAGCATTTCTGAGAAGGACTTTGGCAGTGAAAACAGGTTCCTTGTCACAAGACTGCCATCCTTCTGAGCTATTCAGTAACCCACAGTGAAAACAACGTGTTGGCCATTAACCTAAAGTCTGATGCCATCCTCCACCCTCAAAAGAAAGGAATTTTTATTCCTGTATTACGCTGTCATTAACAATTTTATTCTTAGTCCAACAATAATATAAATGAGAGCGTGTAAGCACAAAGACGTGCCTGATATTAATTCATCCAATATTTCTTATTTTAGGGGTGTTAAACAGTAAATCTGTAATGATAGGGGAGTAAAATCTAATGGGTTCATAAAACTTGGAATGCAGGAGCTTTTCTTTCCCCGTCATGACAAATGTTGTTACACAGACTTTCAGTTTTGTTTCTTCCCACTTTATCCGTTGCCATCTCTTAGCATCAGGTCAATTTGTTCAACCTATTAGTGTTTTTTCTATTATTGTCAAACTGTAGGTGCAGGTGGACACAGCACAGTTTCTGGACAGTTTCACTGAGTTGCCTGTTTCCTTGGTGCTTTTCTTCCTCATCTGGTTGGACATCATAGAGCGGATTCGACCCTGCAGACTCATGGGAAAATGTAAGGCTTTAATTCTTCAAAAATTCTTCAAAATCGACTGTTTTTGTGTCGTATTCCATCTTCTGTGGGCCTGATTATTTAACTGAAGCCACAGACCCGTTATTCTAATTTGTAATACTTTCTTTTATGGGTTTGTTATTTCATTAATACAGCACAACCTGTAAGCTAGTTTAGGCAAACATACATACCTTCACTGACATCATGTTCCAAACACACCCTTCCCAATTTAGCTGTTTATTTAAACTTAAAAATTCCCCATTTATCCCTAACACATCACTGCCTGCAGCTTCAATCCCTCCACCACCTCAGTATCCACCTCTAGACTGATAAATAAATCAAACATTCAAAGTATGAGTTGTCATTAATTTTGTTGTTCATTAAGTTCTTGTGGATGTTGACACATACCACCCACAGCTGGAGAACACAAGAAAAGAACACAAAACATTGACCAAGATAAAAAAAAATCTCTAAACTCCGATCCAGTCGAGCGTGTGCCGGATGTGCCATAACCATCCTGAACCATGGAAGCCACGCTCACAAGAAAGTATTGCACAGATGACCAAGAAAATATCAGTATTCACATAAGAGTACTTTACAACACACAGTCCATCTATCTCATGATCACCCTTCCCTTTGCTCTTGCTTCCTTGAAGATGATTTTTATCATAGGAAAAAGGCAAAAGATTATTACCAATTCTCTATTATTGGCTTTACGATTACTATAACTTATACGGAAACATCTGGTCTTGTCATTTACAGCAGACAGCTTAGATCCAGACCTTGTCGCATCAGGCCCCGTCCTCACCCACATGGAACATGTGACCACTGTATCAGGCCAGCTGCACCCTGAAGAAGGCCAGAACGGTTTGACCCAAGACCAACCAGAGGTCAGAAATGGCGGCGCCCCAGGCAGTTGGCAGAATGTTGCCAACTCACAACCCAGCACACGAGCTTCCAGCACTACGTACTTGTACTCCTCATTCTCACGTCCCCGGTCATACTCAGGTCGCCTGAGCTTCCTGTGGAAAAGGGATGGAAGGTCAGAAATCTTTGTGGATAGTTTCCTTTTCTGGTTTGACACTGTGGAGCTGGTGAGAGTGGCAGGAGTGCCATCGGTCTTCTACTCAGCCTGGGTGTTCCCCGTGTACACCCTCGCCTTCCTGTCTACTCTCCGTATGATCATCACACCTCACAACCCCTTATTATCTTCTGCTGGATTTGCTCTGCAGGACTTCCCTTTCTTTATCATTCGGGTTGCTCTGATTGCTACGTTTGGCTTTGTAACGCCTGTCTTGTACCTGCTGAAAAATGTCCTGGTAAGCCTGGCTTTTATCTATTTCACATTTCTGACCAAGCTGAAATATTTTAGACATCAGAGCATGTTTTGAGGAGGAGTGGCACATTCTGCTGTTGATGAAAGAGCCAGTTGGACTGTGAGTAGTTCAGCAGTTGGTGTTCATGTGTGGAGAGCAGCACCAAAGCAACCAGATGCTGGTACTGATGATGGTGAGCGGCATGTCTGAGTTTCACTGGCGAATCAAATCAAAATGTAAACATTATTCTGAATTTTGTTTTCGAAACAAGTGGAAGCAGGAAGAAAGCCAAATCTTATCTGAGTCCAAATGTATTTATTGATGCAAGTGTTTATGTGTTTAGTTTTGTATTTTTATCTGTAAAATTGTTTACATGCAAAGAGTAAATAAACAAACACATTTGTTTTAAATAAAACCTTGAATTAAAGTCCTTTCTGACACTGGTGTAAACACTGTAAAAACTTTAAAGCTAATCAGATTTTTTTTTTTTTTTTTTTGTAGTAACAGAGTTGTTTTTTTCTAAAATTATAGTGTCACTATCTGGGTTCAGACAGTGACACTATAACACTAAAACTTTTCTACCAACTTCCTTTAGGAGTTGATCGAAAAGAAAAAGGGGACATCCGATGAGGTGTTGACATTTAACAGAAGATCCAGAAAGTTGTTAAATCTATTTATTTGTTACAGGAGACAAAGGTTAGGTGGAAACATGGATGGATGGACAAAGGTTTGCTATGTTTTCCGGTATTTTTTTCATTAAAAGATATTTCAGCGTACATACAGTTAGCAAACAAAGACAGGGTTTTTGCACCACCACAGTGGATTTTAAATCAAAAATCAGGCTTTCAGCTTTACTTCAAGATGTTTTACAAAGATTTTGCATGAACCGTTTAGGAATTGTGACCATTTTTATACACAGTTCCCCGTTTTCAGAGGCTCTGTTTTAATTGGACAACTGAGTGACAAGCAATTTCATGGTTAGATGAGGCCTGTTTTCTTCTTATGTCATGACAAATGAAGCAGAGATCAATCTGAAGGGGAGTGTAATTTTAAATATGAGGCTCAAAGAGATGTCAGCGCATGTGAGGGATGCCATCATCAGGCTGAAAAACCAAATAAATCTATCAGAGAGACAGCAAAAACTTCAGGAGTGGCCAAATCAACCATCTGGTTCAACTGGTTCAACTTCAGAAGACAAATTATGTCACGATGACAGTATTGCTTCTTCGGTTTAAACAAACAAACTCTGTGGATTTTGCGTGTTCTCCCCATGTCTGCGTGGGTTCTCTCCAGATACTCCAGCTTCCTCCCACAGTCCAAAGACATGCATGGTTAGGTTAACTGGTGATTTTAAATTAACCCTCGGTGTGAACATGAGTATGACTGGATGTCTCCATGTTTCAGCCCTGTGACAGATTGGTGACCTGTCGACCTGTCCAGGATGTACTCCGCCTCTCACCCTGTGACAGCTGGGATGTCGAGCAGGTTATTCAGTTCAGAGACAGGTGTGGCGATTTTAGGTAGAATACTCTGCTGTGTTTGTACAGATGGAGTGCTTTATTACACAATCCTTCGACTTTTTCTCACAAAGATTGTCTGGCAATAATGCCCATATAATTAATGCCACAGAGCACCACAATTAGGCAATGTAATTAGTGCCACGGGGTACTAATTACATTGCCTAATCGTGAATGCTCGTATACAGATAGTTAACATGTTAAAGGCAAGAAGTAAAGCATCCTAATAAGTCTTTGGGCTACCACAAGCCTCCAGAAATAAACACCATTCTTCCAAGACATGAGCTATGCTCCAAAATCTACCAGTGTTTGTGTTTGTTTGATTGAGTTGGGGTCAAATCATTGTGGAAATCACAGCATACGATTATCATTTTTCATGCTTCACAGAATCTTTGATGACTCCTCCTGGCCTATAGCTATTATTCCCATCTGGAAGAAATATCCACACAGACCACAAAGATGAACTTTTCATGAAATACAATGACCTTCCCAGAATCATTGTCATGATTATGAAACAAAGTCCTTCCTGAAGAACGTCTTACCAGTTGGCAGCCATCTTGATAAGCCTCTGGGTAATTATTTGCAGTTATTTGAAGCCTAATCCAAAACATTTCAGTGGTAACTGGGACATAAAAACTACATGCAAAGCATCAGCAGTCAAATCTGATAAAGAAAGAAAAACTCTCTGCATGAAAACATCTGTAATTTCTCACCTTATTCTTTTAGATTTCTTTTAATTTGTGACTGTTAAGCTCAATGTCCTCAGACCTATATTTGCACGATTAAATGTTTCAGATTATCAAACATTTTATTATCAGACAAAGTTAACCTTAATGCAAATACAAAATGCAGTTTTTAAAATGATGATTTCATTTATTAAGGGTAAAAAGGTTATCCAAACCTGCCTGGCCCTGTGTGAAAAAGGGCCAGGTATCTAATAACTGGTTGTTCCACCCTTGGCAGCAAGAACTGCAATCAAGCATTTGAGATAACTGGCAATGAATCTTTCACAGGAATTTTGGCCCACTCTTCTTTGCAGAATTTCTTTGATTCACCACATTGGAGGATCCTTCAAGCATTAACGGCCTGTTTGCCAAAGAATCTGATCAGATTAAATCCGGACTTTGACTCGGCCACTCAAAAACCTCCACTTTGAAGAAAGTGGATGGATTATTTGTTCAATGATCTGATTTCAGTGCGACAAATATGCAAAAAACTAATAAATTAATAGGGATAAATATGTTTTTGTGGCACTGCAACAGACATCACAATGAAAAGAAAAACATGCAATTTTCAGAATGCAGCGGCAATAAAGTCGCAGATCTTTATGTGCGGCTTCGTCTGTCCTTGGATGTTGCAAATTAGCATTTTCCCCTCATCTTTGGTCTATTGCACTGGCACTGTGGTGGTTTAAGTGAGTATAACTCACTGGATTGTAACGCTGATATATGCATCTATGTGTGTTCATTCAGTGACACGGCAGAGAGTTGTTGTTGCTGTTTACTGTAGTCGGCAGTCTTCCACCAGGACAGGCCTGACAGAATAATACCCATGGCACATTTGGTTTTTGTTCCTCTTCTGAGTGAGCACAAATAATTTAAAGGAATTTCACAAACCAGGGGAAAAAATGGAAGAAATTAAAGAATTTTAAAAACCAAACATACAGCTGGATTGCTGCTGCTGATGCCAGTGGCTCTCAGATGTAAATCTATTGCCACATTTGCAGAAAATATTTGTTAAGGGTATTGTCAATGATATGCAGGTGACAGGGCACTAGACGAGCAGCTGTGATTCGCAGTGAGGGACTGCTTTCATTTACTGGTATGGAAACTAAAATTATCTTCCCTTCATTTCCCCACAGCCACGATCATCCTACTCTTTAATGATTCATATTATAATCTGCAAGAAGGCATTAGTGCAGCTCGAGTTATTATGGCTATGTCGCAGTACGTCATGTTGTCAGGATGGAGAGCCCTTTTCCCCCTTGTGACACCGGTTAAATGTTCCAAATGATCAAAGGAAAAACACAACAGCAGCCTGACAATGAGACACTAACATTTGTAGATGGAGAGTTCTCTGAGGCAGGCTTGTATTTATTTATTTATTCATCTGCCATTAAATCAACCCTTCAATCCTGCTGAGAGAAGCTTTGCATTAATTCAGCTGTTTTTAAATTCATATTCAGCACATTGAAAATAGCTTCTGTTTTGTTTTATGGCTTTAAAGTCTAATTTCCTTATAACAGGTTTATGGTCAAAGTAGTGTGCATGTTTTTTGGGTTGTGTAAAGTATTTTAGCAACTACTGGCAGGCATTTAATTTAATTTTATGCAAATACAATTAGAGATGGAATCACAGTGACTTTGATTTCAACTTTTCTTCTAAAAGAAGCAGAAAACTATTCCATAGGCTACATTACAAAAATGTCTGTGAGCAGTACATGTTCAAAGTCCAAAGACATGGATGTTGGTTTGATCAGTGAGCCTAAATTGTCTGCATGTGTGAATCTGAGTGTGAATGGATGTCCAGCTCTCTGTGTGAGCCGTGTGATTGCAGGATTTCCACTAGCCTGTGAAATCTGGCTTTCTTAAAAGTAATTTTAATTTCAATTTCTTAAATTTTTACTTCAAAAAACATTTTCGGTTTAATTAGCTTTAAAAATGACTTAACGAAAAATATGTCTCGTGCCTGATAAATTCAAGAAAAGTTAAAAGTTTTAATATTAAAGCCAACTTCTCATTTCTTGGTGGCTTGTAAGCCAGCCTGCCGATCACTGGGTTCAGCTGTTGTAGACAGCACCATACACCTCGCCCCACTGGTAGTGGTCTGCACCCTGTTACCTGCTTCCAACCAGAGAGACTTCAAGTTAAATATTCACAGAAAATAACCAGAAACAACGATAGATAAATCTGTTTTATGTATTTTAATCATAATAATCTAATCTTTTGATTTTAATTGAGAAGTTTTTAAATTTTAGAAAGCATTAAAAAAAGTTTAAAAAACAAAATCTTTGGACTTCAGCCTGGTTTTCACATGCTGTCACGAGTGTTAGGTCATCTGATTAGTTTAATTAACACATTATAAAACTTTCATGTTGCAATTTCTCATGTCTGTCCCATGTTCTTATTAAAATATATTGTAATAATCTTTAAAAGAATAAAACAAAACAAAACTTACTGACCACCCAGGATCTTTTCACCTGCTGATGTCATTTTAACAGCTGTTGATTTTTGTCTAAAGAGAGATAATGGTCAAAAGATAATTTCCTAAAGAAATGGGTGGAAATAATATGGATGATATGCAGGTTTTCTTCTCCTGTTTTCAGAGGTTTTTAAACTTAATTGGAGAGGAAACAGTCACAGTCAGAAGCAGATTCATTCCTTAAGCCCACTCTCAAGGTGTCAAGAAAAAACCCACAACCGAGCACAACATCAGAGGGAAAATGACACAAAAAGAAGCAATGAGAGAGGGAGAAAGAGTGAAGACTGTGGAAAGAGAAGAAGATAATGCGATAGAGGGAAGAAAAAACAGAGGACAGATAGAGAGATGGCAGGGGAGGAGGAAAGTTAGGGGTGCTGTTTAAGGAGGGGTGAGGCTTTGTAAATCTGAGAGGCTGGAAGCGCATTTGAATTCAGCCTGTGTGTCTCCTGCGCTAGCCGAATGTTACCTGCTCTAGCATGGCAACAGAGAGAGGGAGAGCGGTGAGCTTCAGCTGCAGCCTCCACACACACACACGTGCATGCACAACCACAACAGGAGTGCAAAGAGTGACTCAGGTAAGCAGGAACGCCCCTGATAAGAGACGACCCTCGAGAGAGGGAAGCGTGTGCAGTGAGAGGGAGAGATACTGAAGGAGGAGCTATAGAGCTGGCATTTTTGAGGAGGGAGAAAAGAGGAATCACGCTGAAGCTGAAAATCTCTGAATCTGGACTCCCAGGGTGGGCTTACATTGAGGGATAGACAGGAAAACAAGAAAGGATGGATGTGGAGTGATGCAAGTGCTCTTGTTGGACAATTCTGTGAGGCTACAAAGCACTGAGGGACAAAGAAGAAAATGACATTTAGTTTCTATAGCAAAACCATTCGCAGGGCTTAAGCCGGGGGGAGGCTGAACGGGAGGTTTTTCTGACAGGGTAAGCTGAGAGGGGGGGTTAGGTTTGGTATGGGGAGAGTAAATACACACAGAATGGGAAAAGAACCACCGGTCCTTCTTAAGATGAGGTGAGTGCATGCGTGCACATTAACACAAGCACACATAGAAACCTCACACATCAGACTGAGTCTTCAGGACAGTTGTAGGATTCACGATAGATTGGATCCTTGCTCCCTGCAAAGCGCATGACTTTGAAAATGCTTTGAGACGTCTGCCATCGGGATCACCGGGACTTATCTGAGGACTGAACTTATGAAAGGAGTCAGCCACTAAACTCCCAGGTGACTCTCTCCTGCGACAACCTGTGGACGCAGGAGATTGGATTCTTTTTCTTTTGCAGGATCCAGAAAATCCTGATGAGCTTGCAATCAGGTGGATCACCTGTGTCATGAAGATCCTGTCCTGAAACGACCCATCCCAGAGGCTTTATCAGCCTGTGCCCTCTTCTCCCCCCAACTAGATGTCTTGATGTATTGCTGTGGGCTGGGACACTGGCGGAGAGTGCAGTCCACCTATGTAAGTGACCATTATAGCATCACTTAAAGCATCCATCTCATCTTTTTGACCTCATAGTAACAATAGTTGTTTTGTGGTTGGGCATGTGGATATAAACTGTACAGTGCAATCAGCAGGTAATTCTTTCCCTGCAAAAGCACAAGCCTCTGTATACTTTTGCAAAAAATGCTGATGATGCATTCACATCCAGGGTCATTCATCTGCAACATGCAAACATGCTAAAATAACAGCCTATGAGCAGCTGCGAGTGTGACTCTTGCAACCTGTTATTTGCTGCTAAGGACTTATTAAAACATTACCAAAAGATGCAAAATCAGGTGATGAATTGTTACCTTTTTTTTTTCACATAGAGGCAACAGTTTGGTCACCAAGCAAGTGAAATGAACAAAGTGTGAAAACTGTTTTCATGCATACCAAAAATAAGATGATTTTAAACATGAAAGTTGCTGTCATCCTCACACCATATGTCCTAGTTGAGGCTTCTGAAGGAGAAAAGAAGTGAAGGAGGAAAGAGAGGTGCTGTTATCTCATTACAAGTCAAGCTTACTGTCCTCTCAATGACAGAGATGAGCAAGGAGGACAGTCTCCTTCCTCTACAGTTCTCTCGTCCACCTGTTTATCTTTCTTTTGTTTTTGTCACTCCTCTTACTATCTCTTTACTTCATTGTACCCTCCTATCTCCTTCCTTCCAGTCTCTGTGTATCCTCTATGTAGTTGTGTTGTAGCTGATGGAGTGAGAGTTGTGCATTGTGCGATGGCGCTGACTGCAGAGCATCCTAACCACATTCCTACATGAAATAGGCTTACTGTCAGCCGTCAGCACTCAATAGGCTGTCAGCGCAGAGCCTCACAGATTACCACGTACTGAACTGCTGCATGTAATGTGTGCCCACCTCAGCAACGAGCCAGGAAAGGAGCTTATAGAATCAAAAGCATGGATGGCTAAAAGCAGTGACACATCAAGAAGTGGAACCTAGTACCCACATTCAGTTTCATTGAAGTGTGTGTGTGTGTGTGTGTGTGTGTGTGTGTGTGTGTGTGTGTGTGTGTGTGTGTGTGTGTGTGTGTGTGTGTGTGTGTATATGCAAATATATAGCCACTTTGTTAGGTACA
>VUQJ01042057.1:0-12189 GCA_015108635.1 Andinoacara biseriatus | reverse complement strand
TACAGGCAAAATAAGCACAAAGCAAAGACTCAGAAGTACACACTGATATTCGGGGTGTTTTTCACGGGCACAGTTAACCCGCTGCTATAACTAGGAATTTTTCTAGTGGGATTTCATATCTTGGGTCTGTTTCAATTACTCAAATGAACAAAAGGGAATGTGAATCAGGAAGCACTGGCCTGGTTTAGTGGATTATTTTTAAAGTTAACTAGGCCATTGCTTAACTGTATATAGACCACAGAGATGAAGGGGTAACAAAGGCAAAGCGGTGCAGCGCTCAGCTCCTTGAACAATGACTGACCATTCAGGCATGACAATTACACTGGGGCCATTAAACTCTACTGAAGGCATGAAAACACTGGCTCATTTCATTAGCTGCCATCTCAAGCAATGTTCTTCTACTCTGATAAGCCGTGAACTTTGGGACCCTTCGACAGCAAAAAAAGCAACAACAATAAGGTCTTTAATGTAGTTTATTTTCTCTGCATGATCTATCCGTGTGGAAGAGGAAACATGTAACTGCAAACAAAGTCCAGAGATTATAATAATATGAGAGAATAATAATAATAATAATACACTATAAGTTTCAAGGGTGTCCTGTTGTTTTGCTTTATCTCTGTCATAATTGAATCAGTGTGAATATGTGGAATTTAAAGATGACGTTAGCTGAGGTTTAGTTATGGTGTCTTGCTCATCCAGTCATGTGAAGGTCGGTACTGTACTGCTTCTCCACTTTCACCCCCACACCCCTCCACACACACACACACACACACACACACACACACACACACACACACACACACACACACACACTAAACTTAGAAGGTCCATCGTTTCTGGGAAGTAAAGTAGCCCAGATATGAGCGGTCTGGGTCCGGTCCAGCTGCAGAGTCATCAGGTTCACGCACCCAGGCAAATACCACCTGCTACAGCAGAAACACAAAACCTTCTTGCAGAAAACTCGGTTCAGTTTCTAGCAGCAGTGCCTGCATGTTCAGGGAAAACACTGATGCAAATAATACCCTCAGTGTTGCATTTCAGGTAAACTATTGAACATTGTACCCAACAAGTGTTAATTCAATGCAAACACCCATACTGCTATAACAGACACACTTACAGCCAATCGTTTAACAGGTGTTGTCTGGCTGTGAGGTGGCACAGTGCTGCAGTGGATGGCACTGTCCCCAGTTAGCAGGCTGGGGCTGATATGTGAGGAGTTTGCATGTTCTCCCTAAGCCTACATGGGTTTCCTCCACATGCTCCGGTTTCCTCCCACATACACTATATATTGCCAGAAGTATTCAGTCACCCATTCACATCACTGACTTCAGGTGTTCCAGTCACTTCCACGGCCACAGGTGTATAAACCAGCACCTAGACATGCAGACTGCTTCTACAAACATTAGTGAAAGAATGGGTCGCTCTCAGGAGCTCAGTGAATTCCAGCGCGGTACCGTGATAGGATGCCACCTGTGCAACAAATTCAGTCGTGAAATTTCCTCACAGCTAAATATTCCAGTCAGCTATTAGTGGTATTATAACAAAGTTGAAACAATTGGGAAAGACAGCAATTCAGCCACAAAGTGGTAGGCCACGTAAAGTAACAAAGCAGAGTCAGTGGATGCTGAGGTGCATAGTGCACCGAGGTCACCAACTTTCTGCAGAGTCAATCGCTATAGACCTCCAAACTTCATGTGGCCTTCAGATTAGCTCAAGAACAGCGTGTAGAGAGCTTCATGGAATGGGTTTCCATGGCCGGGCAGCTGCATCCAAGCCTTACATCACCAAGCACAATGCAAGATGTTGGATGCAGTGGCGTAAAGCACGCCAAAACTGAACTCTAGAGCAGTGGAGACGTGTTCTCTGGAGTGATGAATCACACTTCTCCATCTGTCAATCTAATGGATGGTTCTGGGTTTGATGGTTGCCAGGAGAACGATACCTGTCTGACTGCATTGTGCAAAGTGTAAAGTTTGGTGGAGGGGGGATTATGGTGTGGGGTTGTTTTTCAGGAGTTGACCTTTAGTTCCAGTGAAAGGAACTCTTAATGCGTCATCATACCGATTTGGACAATTTTATGACCCCAACTTTGTGGAAACAGTTTGGGGATGGCCCCTTCCTGTTCCAACATGACTGCGCTCCAGTGCAGTTCCATAAAGACATGAATGAGCCAGTTTGGTGTGGAAGAACTTGACTGCCCTGCACAAAGCCCTGACCTCAACCTGAGAGAACACCTTTGGGATGAATTACAGCCAAGACTGTGAGCCAGGTCTTCTCATCCAACATTAGTATCTGTCTGCACTTCTGGAAGAAGCCTTCCCAGAAAAGTTGAAGCTGTTATAGGAGCAAAGGGTGGGCCGGCATCATATTAAACCCTCTGGATTAAGAATGGGATGTCACTCAAGTACAGTCTGGTTGTTGTGTTTCTGACGTTCCAAACTCGTGTTGTAGAAGTTGTGGAGCGTCCAGTATGCAAAATTAAGACTCATTTTCTCTCAACTCTTCTTTACTTTTTACATTTTTATTTATTGGCCATTCAAAATGTCAACACAGATATATCATAAATAGCTAATATCACCTGATATACTGGCCCCATCAACATAAAGGTCGGGCTCTAGTCCGGACACAGGCAGCTAGCTCACTGTCCCTTCCAGCCACAGCCTTCAACAGGGGAGGTCTGTCAACATGGAGCTGGGCTAAAAGAGGCCCAGGCAGTGGACTTGTCCTGCTTGTGAAAGCGTAACTGTGGCACCCCTACGTGACCAAAAGTATGTTGTGTTAACATAACTTGGGGGGAAAAAAGACACAGCAACAAGTTGCTAAAAAAAGATGTGCCTCATAATATTTCACAGAATTATTTTTGCGAATTGCAACACTCTTTGAAATTTATACTGTATGAGTAAAATGGACCTTATTTTATGCAATATGCTGCTTGCCTTCAGAGCAAAGCAAAAGTTCAAACTACTCTTAAAGCCCACTCGTCTCACTGCTCTGTTATCACTCTTTGTACAGCTGAGCATGGGTGGGGTCTTTGCAAGAATAAAGCCAGGCCTGACCCTTCCTGAGGTTGGCTCTCAGTCTCTCTCTCTCTCTCTCTTCGTGAGAGGCTTTCACTTGGTAGTGGCTAGCTATAGTTGCAAAAAGCCATTCCACACAGGGGTGGGGTTATTTTTACTTTGTTTACTGTATCCTGTCTTGCCCCTGTCTAGGATGGCTGCCAGCACAGCGAGCCCCCTGGCTCAAATGTGGATGAAATGAGATGTGTGTAAAGCTATCTGTGTATGACACTTACATGTGCTGCTGTGTTGCACACCTGCGGGCACAGGCATCTTAATAACGAGAGTTTTCATCATTCTTCATTTCTATAACCAAGTAACTGGGATAGTGTGCAACTAATTAGAAATAAAGTTGTTACTGGAGCCTGAAAGTAATCCTGTGATGAGTTACTGCTATTATTAAGTCCAAAAAGAGTGCTCTGATCTCAATGTGGAGGGTCCTAGTTCTTTAGTGGTCCTCAGTAGTTCACTTGATGAATAACAATGTGCTACAACATCACTTTCACACGTCTCCTCCTATCCTCCAGTCTTGTCTGCCAGGTAGGAACTGCATAAACATATTCCATCTATGCTCATAACACAAGTTACAAAGAGCCTGTAAAGCACTCAGACAACTAAATAGTCAACGATTTTCAGCAAAAGCTTTTCTCCTCATCTAGGAGCTGGACGTCAGCTTCCCGCTGCTTGCTTAATTCTATGAACAACCACTTAAACATAACACTCTCCCATGAAAGGACACTTTTGCATCTCCTGACGCACAGCTCGATGTTTCGGCCCATCTATTTCTGGGTCAAACATGTATAACCATGAGGCCTCAGCTTCTGTGTGTTTTAAGGTAAAGTCTGGCGCACAAACATGGTAAGGAATGATGTCCACATTTAGGAATGACATCATATCCAGCACGAGCTTCCACAGCGCATGCTTCACGTCAAGAGACTACAATGCTGTTCGTCTTCGTAGCCTAGTGCCAGACCTCATCAATTATAAAACCTCACAAGCTACTTTTGTTGTCTCATATTGACTGACATCAGATCTGCTTCCATTTTCTTCCTGCAGTAAAAATGAGCTTCAGACTGCAGGACTGCAGCTGACGCTCCATGAGCAGACATGACAGGATGAATTATTGGAGGCCCGAGCCATTACCTTCCTTTTGGAAATGACCACTCCGCTAATTTAAGCCACTACAACTTTCACCAGAGTCAGAGGAGGGTCACTCACATGTCTGAGAGTTGGTGTGCTTCTGGCATGCATGTATGTGCATATTTAAAATCCCAGAGGTGAAAGTGAGAGTCAAAAACTGTACAGCGGTAAGAGAATGCTCGAGGAAGCCTCTCTAACAGAGCGGCTTCAAAACCCAATACGTATTGGGAAATCTCTCTCTCTCCTTACTCTTACTGTTTGCCTTTGCTATCTGGAAAACTAACACCAGAGGAGGGCGGAGTGGAGGGTACAGTCTGTGTTTCTGCAGTGAGAGCCAGCTGGATGACTTGGGCAGGCTTATGTTACAAATCCACAACTAACCTGCATTACCAGTATTATTCCTTTTTGAGAGTGTCAGCTAATCCTGTCTTTTAGACTTTAATTAAAACACCTGTCTTATGCATAGGGCTGGGCGAGTCATGTGTGTGAATGTTAGATAAACGTGCTTAGGTGTCGAGAAAAATACTGTATGATTGTGTGTGATTGAGTGAATGAGAGTTGTAGTAGAAAGTGTTTTAAGTGCTTAAACTAAGTGGAAAGGTGCTATAGAAGTAACAGTCTATTTAGCATGTTATCAGATTTTGCAGACTGAACTTTGTCTCTCTTACAAATACAAAAAAACCTGCACTCAATGCAACTGTGACAACACACAGAAAGGAAATAAAGAAGAAAAAAGGAGACATTTTTAATAATGTGCAATCCAGCAGTGGCAGTGAGTTTAAAACTAAAAGGGGACCTATTGTGCTCTTAATTTATCCCTTATGTTCAATATTTTTTTTTTCACAAATATTTTTATTAAAGTTTTTCCATTATATAAACAAACAAGGAGGAAAAAAAAACTATAATTACCCCGCCCCCCCTCAAAAAAAATTAAATTAAAGAGAAGCTCTGCATGACTCACAAGTCCAAATGATCCTTATTTTAAGATTAGAAATACTAGGGTCCCCCCTGGGTACTGGACGACCAGGGCGAGCCGGTGAAATTCTCACCCTGGCGCAGTGCCAGGTGATCAACCCCTGGCCAGAACCCTGACCTTTCAATAGCAAAATTCTGAAAACACTACTTATTTTAGTTGTGTTGTTTGCATGAGATGCACAAATTGTTCAACCGGGGTCCAGAATCGGGCGAATTCCAGCGTTCTTGGCCTGGACCGAAGACCGCCCGGTCAGCTTCTCACACATCCAATTACAAGATGGTCAGTTTCATGCATGTACGCCATGCGCACAGTGGTGCAGTCAAATAGTCACGGGTACACTCACAGCCACAAACTAGCATGTCGTTAGCACGGAAGCTCTTGACTGTGAGTGAAGAAACAAAGTTCTCCAACGTAAACTGCAAGAGGACCACCACAAAGACATTTGTGCAAACAAACCGGTTCAGCAGCCTCGGTATGAGCATCAAAGCAGTTAGTAGGAAAATTATAGAGACAAGTGAGAAAGAGAAAATGGTTCATTTCCTGTTATCTGATTAAGTTACAAACATTCTGGGAAAATGATGTAAGTTACTATAAATTTGTTGCACCTGCTATTGTTTGGTAAGTTAAAACATGGTAAAGGTGGGTGTACAGCAGCTCATTCTCTGAAGAAGAAGGCAGCCATCCATAGGTACTGGAAAAACTACGCTGCCCCCCCCCTTCTTTTTAAACCACCTTGCTTCTGAGAAAAGTAAGACTTAAACAGCAGGTGGGTGGAGTTTCTATCCTCAAAACCAGAGCTTTGTGCCTGAAATGACCATATTAGGGATATCCCCACAAAACACTGCCTGGAATAAAGTGTTTAGAGCAGTCTCAAGTCTGAGCTTTAGGGTCACAGGGATTATATGCACATTGCTGAACTCCTTATTTGAAAATTTGCCCATGTTGAATATGAGCATCCACTATTCTAACAGTGCATCCATTCACCCATGATCATATCTGCGTATTCAAAAGTAGAGCTGAACAGAGCCACCAACTGCTGACCAAACCCTGATTATGCAAGACTCTAATGTGCAATAAGCCACATCTCAATAGTGCAGCTTTACATCCTGAGATTTATAAATTGAAATGACATTGCCCAAAATGTGAAAGATCCCCAGTTCTAGACTGAGAGGAGACACAAACCTAGCCTCAGGAGGTCACAAGCTAGTCTATTCCCAGTGCCAGACCCAAGCAGATAAATGGGAGCATTGCTTCAGGAAGGGCAGCCAGCGTAAAATCTGTGCCATGTCAGACATGCAGATCCATCTGCTGCGGCAACTCCTTGGAAATAAGGGAGCAGACGAAAACCACCATTACTTTGGTAGGTGAGATTAGAAATCAGGCTTAAAGGAAAATGCAATAACTTTCCCCAAAGGAATTGAAAGCACAAGATTTATTCCATAGTTGTCTGTTTTGGTCTATAATGACACACATGCTTGTCAAACAAAGTTTTAACTTTTAATATAAAACTAAACACTATACATTGCTCAGCTACTGTGGTGAGAGATTAGAACAACCACATGAACCCATTTCAGATGGTGGAAAGGAAGTCCCGGCGCTACATCATGCAATCATATGCACATGTACACTCAACAAAAAACTACTTACAAACTCAAATCAAACCTGTTTACTATGGAGACCATGACTGGAGTGCGTACAATTACCTTTATAACCACATAATAACCATGTAATACTCAGTCAACAGAAGACATGCCAACTAGGTTTGTTTACTTTCTGTCTGACCTAGTTGTCTGGACTGCCAACCCGAAGGGCACAGAACAACCCAAATTTATTTCCCAAAAGTCTTACTGTCCCACCTAAAAACTGGGCAATCTGACAAGAGACAAACAGGAAAAACGGAGCACGCCCGTGTACGTCAGCAGCAGCACACCCTAAAACACCACATTTCTCCTACAGAAAGAAAAAAAAGCAAATTCTTATTTTCTGGTTCTGTGAGCAACTTCCAAATGTAACCAATCTGTGCACGGTGTTACACTGATTGTGCACATTTTGAAAGCTGGGTGTGCTGATGACAGAAAAAGACACAGAGAAGAAGAGAAAGAGGAGGGTAGTTACCTATGTAATGAACAACACATGTTTGGCCTTTCTTTGGAAATGTTCTTCCTGTTAATAATGGAGAGAGAAAACAAGTGTTACAGTGTGTTTGTCTACTCTTTGAGGTTAATCTTGTAATTAGCCTGACAGTCTCATTAGCAAATACAAGGTTCAGTCTGGTGGGAGGTGCTGGTGCCAGGACTGTTGTAGCCTCCTTACACATTCAGACATACTAAAGTGAGATATGCATCTGTCATCCTCATGCTGTAACTGTAGCCTGCAGGCATTTTTAACCCCACAGTAATTGGCTATCAGATGCACTTTAATTTATTAGCGCCTATAAGGGCTTGGTAGGTCGAACTTACCTAGCTTCAGTTTGTGTCTTTCACTCTGAGGCAAATGACTGGTAACACATGAGTAGCTCTTTATATTTGCCTACGTGCCAATTCTCGGTTACTTTGAGCTAATGCTCAGTTTTAAGACACTTGAGGAGGACGGAGTTTGGCAGACTTCACTCATTTAACGGGATGAAGCGTTCTAGAAAGGTGCCGTGCAGGCGCCGGCGACTCTAACAGTAAAAAACATAAACAAATCAGGGGTTTGCAGAGCCCCAATTATGTCCAGAATACTACCATTAGTTTCTACCTATCTACTTAAGAAAAATTATGTCGATATCTAACAACATCTGAATGGCACATGGAACTACCGAGCTCCAACACCACCAGCACCATCACCCCGCATCAAAGCACTCTACAGGCGAATAAATCAGCTTACCATCACCGGGAGATATTGTCTCGACCTCCACGCCCATGGTTGTGCTACTTCAAAGATTAGCTATGAAGCATACAGCCCACAAACCTCGCTTTTTTTTTTAAAGCCAGTGCTACCCTTTTGAGGCTGTAAGTCGGGCTTTACCAGGTATTCACCGACCCGCCGGAGATAGTCAACCGCGAGGGAGCCAAGATGCTTTCCGCTTTGCAGGGAGCCAGCGTAGAGAGCTTCAACTCCACCACGTACGTCGTCTTCGGCTGTGCGGATGGTGCAGACGCTTTCGCCGCACGGGGGAGTGTGATAAATCTCAAGTGTCGAATGGCAGATTAATTTTTATTGTCTGGTTTGCTATAGTCTTTATCAAGTTAATATGTGCCTAATATTACCAAATGTGAATTATTAGGGCTATAAAGCTAGCGCTATTAGAAAATTGAACTACATGTCCCATAATGCACCGAAACCATTGGTTAGTTTTGCTTCCGTGTCATTTTAGTGATAGCACAATTTTTAACCGGCAAAACGTGAGTTTTTAGATGGGAGAGTTAACTTTCACTGCTTTATACGAATTCCTTGTGAGGTGGTTTTTGTTTTATAAGGTATGCCAAGTTTCAAAATCCGTGTTTGTGACGAATTTAGCGTTAATTATGTGTTTGCTCGATATATTTATCAGCAAGTTAATCTAGCTAGTCATTCCCAGTGTTTATGAATTGAACATGTGACTGCACATTTTAACCGCATGTATAGTAGCAATCCACAAAGTAAATTTATTTTCTGAAAAAATGTATTGCATTTAATGTGCTTCAGTGTTAAAATGGTGTTGCGATTTTAAGTCTCATTTTAGGTTTGTTGCAATTTTCTTTTCTCTGTTGGCACCTTACATTTGAAACGGAAAAAACATCTCTATTTAAGAACCTAATGTCCTCGTAGTAATCGCGGCGGTTTTTTCGAATCTAGAATAGTAAATACGATAGTGAGGCACTCTTATTCAACACATACTAATGTTAATACCCTTAGGTCCTAACATGGCCCGTGTTTTGTTAAGGTCATCAAGCGTAAGCAGCTATAGGTGTTCGTCACCACTGCCTCAGGCACAGGGGGATTAAAGCATGTACTTGGAAGGAGACAGAAGAGAGGCTTTTGCTATTCTTAATCTGCATAGGTAGCAATAGCCACTCGTCGTAAAGACCCATTTAGAAGAGGTACAGGACTCTATCATCAATGTTAACGTTGTGACTGTTTTGTTTGTTTTTTTCTTTTTCTTTTTGGATAAGCGTCTGTATACTTGCCAGGATGGATCTTGGTAAGGCAAAGCTGCTCAGAACAGGTCTCAACACACTGCACCAAGCCATTCACCCTGTGCATGGGATTGCGTGGACAGACGGCAAGCAGGTCTGCCTAACATCCCTCTACTTTATCAATGGCAACGTGAAGTTTGGGGACACCAATGTCATTGGGCAGTTTGAGCATGTCTTCGGATTATTCTGGGGCCCGCTGTGCTGCTCTGATTCTCCCGCCTTGCTGGCTGTCCAGCACAAGAAACATGTTACTGTGTGGCAACTGCAGCTCAGTGCTCTCGAGCAGAACAAGTTGCTGTGCACGCAGACCTGTGAGATGAGCGAGCCTTTCCCCTTGCTCTCTCAAGGCTGTGTTTGGCACCCTAAACTGGATATTCTAGCTGTGCTGACTAAGAGAGACACCTCTGTGCTGTTTTCTGTCAGGGTGGACAACAGGAGAATCAAAGCAGACATCAAAGGTAGTGGACTCATACACTCTGCATGCTGGACAAAGGATGGCACACGTCTGGTGGTGGCTATAGGCAGTGCCCTTCACTCCTACATCTGGAATGACATCCAAAAGAGTCTGGTGGCCTGTTCCTTCTGCCCCATCTTTGATGTGGGAGGCTATATCTGTGCCATTGAGGCCACGGGGGAAGCTCAAGTAGCTGTGTCTACAGAGCTGCCGCTGGATAAGATATGTGGGTTAAATGCTGGCATAGCATTCGACTTGCCAACAGAGACAGAGGCCCTGCATGGCCACGTCATGACAGAGGACGACAGCCTTCTGGAATCGAGGAGAAGATCCTTCGAATCTGAAAGGTCCTACATCCCTAGCTCAGGTCCCCTTGATCTTACCCATCTCTTGGCGAGACACCGTCGCTCTGACCCCAGCCCCCTTATCCACTTGCGTCGCAGAGACACCATGACAGGCACCGGCCAGGACTCCTCGCACCTCATTCTGGTCACCTATGAGCGAAAGGTCACCACCACTCGTAAAGTCAGCATTCCGGGGATTTTGGTCCCAGACATTGTTGCTTTTGATCCCCGTGGTTCCACGGTTGCAGTTGCTTCAAACACCTGCAACATGGTTCTCGTCTACTGCATCACAGCCTCTGCAATGCCGAACATACAGCAGATCTCACTGCAGCAGAATGAGAGACCCAAAGGAGTCTGCTTCCTCAATGAGAAGATTTTACTGTTAATGGTGGGCAGACAGAAGTCCAACGACCCTGCCTTCCTCCCGTCTGCGAACACTGATAAATATATTCTTCATCTCATAGCCAAAGAGTTGATGTACGATGGAGAGTCTCCAATGTCTCCTGGCATACCATCCCCCTCTGCTCACAGCCATGAGTCCACCTCTAATTTCTGCACAGGGATTAGGAGGCACTCAGAGCACCTGTCAAAGGATGACAGAGAGCGCCCAGGGATAAAAGACTTGGTACTGCCTGGAAAGGGAGTAGTTTGTTCACCAGGGAACAGGCGAAGATTGGTAGAGGAGGTGAGGAGCAGCGAGCCCGGCCCCATCACCAGCACTGTGGAATTATCTGACAGAGCCCCGTCCAGTGCTTCTTCCGTTACTGTGGAAAATTTTGACATAGACCACATCAGCCGCATGGCCAGCCTGGCAGTGGCCGGACAGGTCAGCAGAGATTCCAGCCGGGCCAGTTCTCCTCGGTTTGAGCCGTCGGACAAGATGCACTCAGAGCCAACGCTGCCTATGCCCGAAAAGACTCCTGGTCCGGCCAAGGAGCGTGCACTGGAGCCGCTCATTCATAACATGGAAAGACTTTTTACAAGATTTACAGAAGTGCAGCAGTGCCTGACAGAAATCCGAGATTACACTCAGAATGGAAAAAAGGCCCAGAGCGTCTACCCCAATGCCTGCGAACCCCCGTATGTCAATGTCACATGCCAGGTACAGTTTTACATGCAAAGTTTGATAGCCTACTGTAGACATATCATCTACAGTGTTTGTATTGCTCAGTTCAAGTCTAGTAAATCTTGCTGCAGACGCTAAGGACAAAACGGCTAAAATACTTTCATATTTCCTTTCTTTGTGCTCATACAGAAGCAGTTGTCGGAAAATGTTTTCATTGATGAGCGGAGGCCAGTGCTGCTGTGTGACGGAAAGCTTTGTCTGCGTACCCTCCAAGACCTCTTCAACCTAACCATTGTGGAGATAATGCATGGTATGTGCAGAAAACTAGATTTGATGTCAGTAGAGCAACACAAACAAGCTGCTGCAAATATAACATGTCACACTCCGCGTCACTGAAGAGTTTTCTTCTACTTGTTTTGTGTCATTTGTGCATTTAAACCCTGAAGTGGCATTTTCCTTAGTGTAAAGCAGTATCTGAGCTTCCTTTGTGTAAAAGCCATGTGTACAATTGACAGTGTCGTGGCACAGAGTGTACAGGGTTAATTAGTTAAAACCACTCTGCGGAAAACGTCTTCTGATCCTCTAGCGAGGTCGAATGCAAGTCATCAACTAAATGTTCACATCTCTAATTTTGCTTTATTTACCATCAAGGTGTCCCTTCAGAATCCTCTGTATTTCATAAAAAATCAAATTTATTGCAGTCAGTTGTAATTTCAGGCAACTTGTGGTGGCATTGTTCCTCAGATAACATCTGTGAGCTATAATTAGAAGTGATTAAAAGCCTCGGTCAGATTAGAAGGTCTTAAACAAAAGAAGCTTACTAGCATTTAATGTGTATAGTGTTTTGTTGCTGTTGTAGCAAAGACTGGCTTTTCTGAACTGAGACCAGCAAGTTCTGGCTCTCACAAAGTACAATTTCTGACATTTAGAAAAACCACGATGAGCCAAAAGTCCTTTTTGTTTTGTCCCCCCCCCCCCCCACCCCCCCCCACC
>VUQJ01042055.1:0-14143 GCA_015108635.1 Andinoacara biseriatus | reverse complement strand
CTAATGCTTCAATAAGAGCCACTTTCAGTATTTACACCGGTGTGAATGAGACAACCTCCATCTGACTGATGGAGCAGGAACTCCACGGCAGTCCTAAGCCAATCTCTGCTCAGGCTGGAGCTGTGGTGCTGCTGCTGTGGAGCTCGGCGTATTGTTTCCTGTATGATGAGGGAATCACATATATTATTTTGTAAATGGAGGCAAAAAGCAGCAGTATAATAAATAATGGAGGAACGTGTTACCTCCGGTTCTGTACCAATACAAAGATACCACGAAGAGAGTGCAGATGAAGTACAGGCAAAACACCACCAGGTGGAAGAACTGTAAGTGCTCAGCCTGGAGAACTTTGGGATCAAGGGGTGGAGCTGGGGGAGTGGGTGGGGCTTTAGAATTAGTGGGCGTGGCTGTGGTTGTAGGTCTATCTGCAAAGAGAATCCCACCTGCTCAGGTGAATATGTTGATGGAGAAAAAATGTTGAAAAGAAAACGAAGCTCCTCACCTGTGACAGTGATCCAGCTGGATGGAGACTCTCCATGACCGCTGATGTCACACTTGTAGAGGCCTTCATCAGACCTGGAAACATGCTGGATGGTCATGTGACCTGTAGTCTGGTTCCTGATGAGGGAGCCATCTTTATAGAAAGCAGCTGGGAGGTTGGAGGGAGCGGTCTTTGTTTGACAGCGCAGAGTGACGTCATCTCCCTCCATCACAGGGAGGACAGGACTCTGCAGGATCACTGATCCACCTCAACACAGAGACAAACTACAGCATTTCATCCATTTACACACAGCTTCATCAACACTAACTCCACACACTCAGCTTACCAGTGACTGTGAGGTTAACCATGTTACTGATGGCACCCTTTCTGGACTCACACCAGTAAACTCCACTGTCCCACGTGGTGCTGTAGCTGATGTTACAGGAAGAACCAGCTGATTTTCCCCACCCAGCTCCACACTGAGTCCTTTGTCGTTTGCTTGTGTTTCTCCTCAGAGTCCATCCAGCAGAGCTGTCGTCCTCCTCACAGCTCAGAGACACAAAGTCTCCTTTAAAGAACTGAGAGCTGCTGGGACTCACAGTCAGACGAGCTGTGAGGAGAAAGGTTTTTATTTAATGTTTTAATTATATGGATTTAAAGAAAATAAGAGCCATGTATAATCTATGTAGAACTATAAAGATTATAAAGCTTTGACCTCGGCCGCAGCCATCAGGTTATACTGCTTCCAAGAATGGAAGGTGCTCTGCAGCTGTGCAGCCCCATGGAACAAACTGCACTTTGTATTTGGAGCCCTTTCTATCAGAACCAGCATTAACCTTTGTTGCACTGGACCACGTGCATCACTGACCCTCAGCCATGCGTGGCCCTGTTGCTGGTTCACCGCTGTTTACAGCCTATTTTTGAGAGATCCTGACCACTGCAGACCGGGAACGCCCCCATAAGAGCTTCAGTTTGGGAGATGCTCCAATTTGATCTAAAGTCACTCAAATCCTTAAGCTTGCCCATTTTTCCTGCTTCTAACACAACACTAATGTACCACCCCAACTAACAAATGAAGAGATAATTAGTGTTATTCACTTCACCGCTCTGTGGTCACAAGTGAGGTGTCGTTCATTCAGAAGGTTACTGACCTTGGTTTGTTGTGCAGCTCAGCATTGAGATCAGAACTGGAGAGAAATGACACTCAGGTTGGTTCAAGGTTTGAGATTTGAGAGGACAGCAGAGAAATCGACTCGAGCGTGAGGAAATCAGACGTCACTGGTTTAGCTGAGTTACGGTAACGAAAGGGGAAAAGAGGAAATGGTTTTGCCACAGTCGCATGCCTGGGGGCCTGAACCATGAGCACATTATTTCTATGCATGCGTCTCCTCCGCTGCCCTGAGGCATGTACAGTAATCTAATCTTCAACTGCAAATGATGCACACGTTAATAAATTAACAATTAGGCGAGGTGCTGATTCTAAATGCATTATTAGCTACTTATTAAAACAGTCATTCAACACAAAGTCCTGCTTAAAGAGCTGCAGGTTATCCTATAAATCAATGCTTTCTGCAGCAAATGGTGTGAATTTATAGCCAAATTGATTCACTGCTAACTGTCCTCCAACATCTGTGCTCATGCATCTAAAAACCCTATAACTCCCCACCCCCACCTGCCCCCCCACCCCCACAGCAAACTGGACATTTGTGCCCGATAGATGCTCTTTCACCCTTTTTAGATACATAATCAGCGTACTCACAGAGAGGCCAGACCAGAGATGCTTCCTTCATCCTACTTCTGGAGGATATCAGACCAACACTGACCAGCTCTCAGTTTCATCAGCTCGAACCCTCCTCCTCTTCCTCTGTAACAGGATGCCACTGTTGTGGTTATCATCGAAGGGTTTGTTTGTTTTTTCTGTTCTGATTGTAACAAAGCAGGAAATGAAGCGTTAAAATGATAACTGACTATAAAGCTGGACAGAAACACAATCAGCTGACCTAAAGGAGATCCTCTGGACCTGCCTGGTGCCTTCACTGACCGCTCCGGAGAACGTCTCTGAGGTCTGAGGCCAAACCTGAAGCAAGTCTTGAAATCAGAGAGAATCTCAGCATTAAAAATGAAGCAAAATGTTTGATAATGATCTTAAATGATGCTTGTGCAGCTCGTGTTTGATGGAAATACATCTTCTTGGTGTATGTCTGCAGTTCAGCTGACAGGAAGTGAGACGGAGGTAGTGTGCATGAGTTGCACCTTTCAGTCTAACCACTGGCTTGTGGTCAGACAGTGAATAAGTTCTGTGAAAACAGCCAGAGGGGAGGGGGGGTGGGGGGGTCACATGATTTACGGGCACCTTTGTGGAGCTTGTAGCTGTTATTTTCCTGCATAGAGAGAAACATTTTTACTTAAAGTCTAAGACGGAAAACCACGACTAAAGCAGCCCGAGTGAAGGCACCGCTGCCACGGTCCATTTTTATGGTTTCCTGCATGCTTCAATTTTATTCCAGACTGATGCAGCTCTGAGAAATGTCCAAAACATGATGCAGACGCTGAAAGTTAGATCCAGTTCAAAGCATAAATACGGTGCTGCTGGTGGATCTTTAATTAAAACTCTTCATGCGCACATTTCATGCTTTTGAAGCTGTAAACGGGGAATATTGTTGCTCTTTCATTTCTTTGCGTTGAATATGAGTGAAGAACTGACGTGGAGACCCAGACTGTTCCCGCTGGGATCATTGAGGTATTCTGACGTTCTGTGGTTTGACTCAGCAGGAAGCTGCTGGCTCCTCAGAGGCTGTGGTTTCGGTGCAGCAGCTGACGGTGCTCTGACGGCAGCTAAATCTAAAAACCTTTTTGTCACAGCACCACAAAACTCGTGCTGCGTCACATCCTGCCAGTCTGTTTTCACCCCCTAACTGCAGCTTTTTTTTATCTACAACATTTTTTCACATCATTTAACTGCCTTGCATTAGATTCCTGCGTTTTATTACCATAAAGATTATGCAGATACCAAAGTGGACTGACACATTAGTGTCGTTTCCCTGCAAGTGACGCTTTCCTCCTCCCACGCGTCTTAAGTGTGATCTGTAAGTGGGTGCTGGGAGCTTCGTACAGGCTGATATTGTGTTGCAGAGATGCAGACCTGTGACTGCAGGAACTGTGGACTCATTTCTGCACTACATGCATCATTACTGCACTCGATTAGCACATGCAAACCCTTCTGAAGACCCCACCCGACCTGTGCGTAGTTACTGGAAATGCAGCTACACACTGTACTATTTCAATATCATGAACTTTTCCACTCTTCATCCAAGTGCTTCTCACTGGTTCATTCAGAGTTTTATGAATCAAAAGTCTCACAGTGGAACACTTTATTAGAAAATTTTACAATAGATTAAAAAAAATTAAAATAAAATGAAAGTGTAGTTTTCATAATGAGTCCAGCTCACGGCCGGAGAAGTAAGCACAAAGATCAGAGTCTGCATGAAGCACACAACAGATCCACACTCATCTTCCTTCATTTAAATGATTTTGTTTGAACAATAAAAATGAAACAAAGAAAGAAGAGAAACTGAGAACACACACACACACACTCATACCCGAGACAGAGACACACAAATCTAGTCCAGGATGTATCAGCAGGTGGCCCTGAGGGCTTAACCTGCTGGTCAGTAAGAAGCTGCTTGTTTTTCCAGCTTCCGTCTTTGTTTGTATTCTATCAAAATCACAAAACTGACGACAACAATGAGCACGACAAAAACTTGCAGGCAAATCAAAAGCGCATCCTTCCGTCGGTCTTTCTTCATTCCGTCCTCTCTGACTCCTCCTCGTCGATCTGCAGGTGAGACGCAGGTGAGGCATGAGGCGTCAGGTAGGTAATGAGTGAAGAATCACAGACTGGACTCTACTGACTCACCTGGAAAATCAACAGGCAGGCGAAATATTGGTCCGGTATCTCTGCCATTAACTCTGATAATCTCTGTGTCTTCTTCTGGCTGAGCTGCAGGTAGAAACAGGTGTGAGGGGTCAGCTGATCACTCAGACCAGCTGCTTTCTACAAAGTCTCATCAACAACATCTTTAGAAACAAACATCAACAACCAGGAAGCAGCTTCACCTCTGATCACAGACACACTGAACTCTGCTCACTCACCTGGAGGATCAGAGACTCTCAGGTTGATGATGCTGATGGGGTCGTTCTTCAGGTGAGCTCTCTTCCTGCGGTTTGTTCCTCTCTGGACGATGCGGCACTCGTATGTTCCAATGTCATTAGTTGTCACGTTCTTCAGGATCACAGACACGTCTCCATCCTTTATCTGTCTGTCCTGCAGCTCCACCCGGTCCTTAAAGGATGGATGCTGGAGATCTGGAACAAACTGCCCGTCTCTGTAAACAAGGAGATATTCTGGCTCCAGGTCAGCTCTGCTCCACTCTGCACCTTTGATGGTTTTGTTGTTTGCAGCTCGACACATCAGAGTGACGTTCTGCCCAGACTCAGCTGTGATGATTTTCTGCTCTGAAAGAGGAAACCACGCCGAGCAGAGAGGTTAGAGTAACTGCAGCAGACAGAGGGCACTGAGCTCCGCTAAACCTGAGAGGAGGAGCAGGAAGTGAGCTTCGTGGGTTAACACACAATGCTCCCTGCAGTCGCTGAGAGGCAGTTCGAAGCAGCTCCACAGTCTGCGTTCATGAACTGATCGTGTTAGAGTTTTGAACCCCATCCTCACAGCTAGCCATGCAACATCTCCAGACCCCGGACCCCATTTCTGCTGCCCTACACTCAGCTCTCACACATCCAGCACGATCACTCTGAGCACCGGGGCCCCCCAAGGATGTGTGCTAAGCCCCCTCCTCTTCACACCTGTGACCCATGACTGCACGTTGTTGCACAGCTCCAACGTCTGCATCAGGTTTGCGGATGACACGACACTACTAATACCTGCATTTCAAGGAGTTAAAGTAGTTCAAATATGTGTCGCATGCATTCAGAAACCTGTGTGCCAGCTTTTGTTGGTCTGTGCCCGGTGACAACACGAAGAAGTGTTTAATGTGTCGCACAGTGTGGTTTTAATGCAACAGCAATGGCTGTGTAAGGGGCAGCGCAAAGAAAGCTGCCTCTGCTGCTACATTAAAACTGATTTAACCCAGATTATAATGTTTGTAAAGGTGTGAACATCTATGTGTATCTATATGAGGCTCGACGCTGTTTATATAAGGAAATGATAAAAATGTGCTGCAGGAGTCACATTAAAACTCATCTGATGCTTAATAAAATCAGAGCTGCAGCTTTAAGTCTTTAACTGTGAGGAGGCAGGTCACAGAGCCTAAACTTTAATGCGCATTTAAATCATGAATGTGTGCAGAAATCCTGAGGATTTAAAGCAAGTTTGATCTCACCTGCAGAGACGAGCAGGAGGCAGGCGGAGAGTAAAGTCCAGCAGAGAGAAGTTACAGCAGACATTTCTGCTGACGGGATGGAGTTCCTGTAAGAGAACATCTGAGACAAGAAATGAAGCTGAAAGTGAGTGCTGAGCAGGTGTGTGTGGGTGTGGGTGGGTGTTTCCTGCAGTGACAGTTTCCTGAACAGGTGGAGTCAGAGTGAGAAGAGTTTCTGAGCCCTGAACTGTGCACGCGTTTCTCGTGCTCACAAAGTCAGAGGTTAATCTTTACGTCCTCCTTCATCAGGACACTGAGCAGCTCCTTTCATTCATGTTATTTGTTATTAATCAAAGAATCCATTCTTACTAACATGCAGAGTTTCTTTCACCTCCATCCAGCTCTGGTTTTTCCTGAAGGCCCACATACCAACACCACTCAGTCCTGTTCCTCAGGCTGATCCTTGTATGCTCACAATTTTTTGCATTCTCTGAATCGTTGATGACTCATGAAGATGACGAGTCGAAGCTCAGAGCTCGTCTGACCGGCAGTCCTGGCAGTCCCTTTCTTGCTGTTTTCTCAGCCTGTAAACTCTGGCATCGCTGCAACACACATACAGGACTGTGAAAAATAAGAGAGATAAATCAGTAAAAGGACAAACGCTAACAGGAGGAGCCTGTGGAGGATCTATAGAGCTCATCTAAGAGGAGCAAATATGTTTGGCTCAACTGTGCATTCAGATCATAATTCAGCTTGAAAAACCTGCCAGACAAGTCAGGCTTAAAAAAAAAAGGATGTTGTGCAACTTTTCATTTACAGTTTTGAGAGATAAAGCTACGACTGTGAGCTGCAACTAAAAGCAAATTGTTACATACATGTAAAAATTTGGGATGTTGAGTATAACAAGGTGAAAGGCTGCAAATGCACCACAGCATGTAAAAATGTTCTCGTACGTTTTATTTTCCTGCATTTTTTTGTTCCGTTCTGCTCATAAAATCAGTTCTATTCATAAATTTTAATAAACTGCTAGTATGGACAGGATTACCATCAGACTCTTTAAACATTAATTTTTTTTTAAGCTTCATAATTCAGTATCTGACAATCATGCACAGGTATGGTGATACATGCGCTGATATATCACCATACCTGTCAAGTTTTGTATTTAAAAATACGGGAAATTTTCCGCCGCTGGAAATAGAAGTCGCTATATTTAATTTCCCTGACGGAACCCTCCCAAAGGTATTAATAAAGTTAATCTAATCTAATCTAATGATGTCATCAGCTAATTTGCATAACGAGTCATTTGCATGTAATTGAGGCTGTAGGAGAGAGGAAAAACATCTTTAGAGAGACACTTAGTGTAGAAAAAAACCCATAAATATGTTTAGAACTACAAATAAACTTCATGAAATAAAGTAATTACTTTAATGCTTTGCTGAGACCCATATTACATGGATCAGTTTTGTCCCGTATTATCATCTTTAACTTAAACACTCATGTGGGATGAGACTGCTAGCCAATTTCAACCCTCCTCCTTTATCTGGGCCACTGTTGCCAGCTTGTAAGAAAACTCGCTGTTGCCTTTCTCAAAGGTTGATAAAGGCTGAAGCAAGGACCAGGGACAGGAGCGGAGGAAGCGGACAGGTAGGCTCAGTGTTTAAGTGGGGTTCGGGGGTTGGAGGGTGGTGTTGAAGTGAGGTCTGGGCGATGACAAAGTGTACGAAGAAATGCAGTAAGAAGGCTTTTTATACACAGAGGAGAGTGGAGGATTTCGCTGCCGATTTTTGGGAATAAAAGGTCACTACGGGGGTTTGAAAATCTGCTAAGTTGGCAACACTGAGCTCAACCGAGATCCAGTCGTGTGTTCCCGCTGTTTACACTAACCTCGCAAGAACTGCCACCCAGACGGCAGGAATAATTTTTTAGAGTATTATAATAGTGGAAATTTAAGGGAAAATAATAATACGGGAGGACGGTGGGACAGAGGGGTAAAATACGGGAGTTTCCCGGCCAAAATGGGAGACGTGACAGGAATGTGTATCACAGCAATGGGCCGACCCGCTCAATGCAGCGTAAGCTCACGTAAAAGACCCACTTCCGCTATTCTGTCAGGTGACTTACGGTAACACCGGCATGCGGTCACTTCCTGTGGGACGGGTGAAGCGGACAGAGGCGGGGCAGTGCACAGGCAAACTGGGAGAATATAACGGTGAACTAGCGAAGCTGAAAGTATGATTGTAACGCAACCTAGACTATATCGATATAAACGATATGGTCTCATTTTATATCGCGTATGAAAATTTATCGATATATCACCAGCCCTAGTTTATACCCTTTTATAATTAATACAGTTTAAATGCAAAATTTTACCAATCTGAAAAATGTTTCTATATAAATACATCTGGGTTTTCATTATTTGGCGAATTCTACTGAATGGTTGTGATTGACGTTCTTGTCCTTTCTCAGAAGTCCGGTTCACCACATTACAGGCCTCCACCACTACACACTTTGGTGGTAGAAACGATGGAACAAAAACGAGTCCTGTCAGTTCACCAAAGGCCTCACCAAAATAAACAGTGGCATGCGTCACTGATGGCAAGTCAGTCGCCAAACTGACCCTCTTTGAAGAATTCAGCTCCAAAATAAAGGAAGGGCAGTGCTCCGTCACAAAGGGTTACAGTGTCAGGGGCCAGTGCCCTCCATTATCAAACCTCGTCAATAAACAGACACTGTTTTTCCAGGCAAGTGCCATTAATGCGTCCGACGAGCTGATAAACGCAGCAAGGGATTTGCTGCGTCCTAATTCCACTCTCGCCCCACTCACCAACTGCCATGAGAGTAAAGGATTTCTAACAGCACAGGGAAAGTGATTAAGGTAGGTTATCTATAGGTTTCTGTTTCTTTCTTTGTTTTTTAAAGCCTTAACATTATATCAGCCTATCACATTCACTGGCTGCTTTTATCAGCTGGCCAAAAATGTTTAGATGTCATGCCAGTAACATCAGCGGGCAAATCTCTGCAATAGATGCCACTGCAGGAGTAACACAGTCCACTGTGTGTGTGTGTGTGTGTGTGTGTGTGTTTTGTCCTCAGGTCTCTGCAGTAATCAGATAATCCTGCAACAGGTCCAGAAACAGCTAATGCTAACACTAAATGCTGTGATAATGGTTGGTCCTGAATGTGATTGCTCCTGAAGGCACTTGAATGTGATTGGACCGTGTGACTTGATGACGATAGGCAGTGTGGCTCCATCTAGCCTGTGTTACGTTGCTTTAAAATAAGATGCACAGAGTTGCACGGGGTGTTCGCCCGTTTGCTAAGTGCAATGATAGAACAGGAAACGGGTGAAATTCTCAGCCCAGCGTGAGACGACCTCAGCCTGCTGGATAAAACCCTGTACAGTGGAGTGAGAGTGGGTGACTGTCACAGCTGAGTACAGAGAACTCATTGTTATGTTCAATAAACATGGTCTGAGATTTAAAATGAAGGTGGCCATATGGATATGGTCAGCAACAATACTCAGGTAGGCTATGGCATTTAAACAATGCCCAGCCCGAAGTGTGCCCATTCAGAATCAGAAATGCTTTATCAATCCCAGAGGGAAATTTCAGTTGTTACAGCTGTAATCATTTATCCTATAGAAAGAATAAACGCGAATGATTTAAAATAATTTAAAACCAAAAAGATAATTTTTTTTAGCAACCATACTGTAAAAATGTACTTTTGATTTATTACACTTGTGAATCATAGTGTCACCTGTTAAATCCACGTGACTGCCAATTCAATGCCGGTAAAATTGAAACCACATATGATAGAGCAATAAATCGTTTTGCATATAAAACCGGAGGATTTACACTCACATTCAACATGTGCCAGAGTGCTGTATCCTTCCTCTAACAGGTTCACAAAAATCACGTAGAAAGCGCTAACAAGATCACGTACTCCATGCGCTTTAGTGTGTACATTAACAACTGCATGACGTTTTTGTATCCAGCATATGTAGATGCAGAAAATGGTTTTCAGTTTCTCTGTGGGTTAGTGCACTCTTTAGCTACCTTATGTAGTTACTGTGGATTACCTTCATACATATTATTATAATTAGGGTTCTGAAGGTTCTATTGATGTATAGTGAGTTGAAATATTCCACACGATGGTACTACAGCATGTATGACTGTAATATGATCTGGTGGACGTTTTCTATCATAGGTCACACAGGGCTATGGGAGGACTTATAGAGTTTGATGTCCACCTGTAGGAATGTCCACCTGTAGGAATGACCTCCTGTTGGCGCTCTGTGGTGCATTTTGGTGGAATGAGTCTTGAATGTGCTTCTGTGTCTCATCACTGTAGAGTGGGTGGGAGGCAGTGGTGTAGTCTGCATTTTTGCAGTGGGTAGACTGTGCTTAGAAACAAAACTACATCAATTAGTGCAATTTAATCAACAATTTATTTAGATTTTAAAGCAAATTTAACGTTGCAAAATTGCTCTGATGCTTACATTTGAATAAATGTACAAAAAACTGTACAGCAGTTGGCTTTGTATTAAAAACATGTACAATTTGTAAAACAGTATAAAAGCAAAACATGTTTAAGTATTAAGTACAGAAGTACTGTACAAAAAACAGGTTGAACCAACTCAGTGTGTCGATCCAACAGCTTCTTCTAAAGCTGCCGCTGAGACTTCAGGAGCAGCTGGGTTATAAAAACATTTAAAAGTGCAGCTCGTTTTCATTTTCAGAACGTTGTAAAATCCTCCAGCTCAGGGGAGTCAAACTCAGTCACATGTTGGGACAAAACTGAAGACGGTCTGAGTCGTTGGCAGAACAAGATTAAATATATACATATTTTTTTTATTAGCAATATTAATTTGAATGGCCAGAATACAGCAACTTCTTTATCAACACATTAACTAAAATATAAAATTATTTTTTATCTTTAAAAATAACATCAGGGAAATGAAAATATTTCAAGCTGATGGAAATTTGCAAAATTTTCAGGTAAAAACAGTGAAGTGAATATCTCTGATTTTTTTTCAGACCGGTCAACAATTTTTAATGCAAGAATATTGGCCCTTAAAACCCCTCATGTTGAAGGAAACAGGTTAAAGTGTTTTCTATGAACAACACACTCCTCCCACATGGTTTATATGTGACCACTAGAGGGAGGTGTTGGAGTGTAAGTAGAGCAGGGATGCAAGTAGATCATAAATAAGCATCTTCAGTTAAAAAATACACATGAAAGAAATGTTATATTCTTCATAAAATGGCTGCATTTTAATAAAGTGTGGATAAAGATTACCTTCACTTAAATATGTGTTCAGATTAATGATGAAATAGTCAACTGTAGGGGCTCAGCTGTACTTCCTGTCTGAGCTGTAATACTTTTACTTTAAACTGAGCAGCACAAATATACTCCAGAGAACTGTGAACATATTTAAAATATGTTTAATACTTCAGTGTCAGCGCTCACACTGAACAACATGCCAGAAAACTTTCCACACTCAGAGCTGCAGCTGCTGATTGTCCTCAGACGTGATGGTGAATTCAGGCTCTTTTTTCCTCGTTTTTAGAGTTAATAAGTAAAGAAAATGACTTAGTTTACAGGGACTGTTTTAGAGATCTAAAATAACAAACACAGCTGAGGTAACATTACTGTTGCTGTGTTCTCTGTAATGGTGACGGGCATTTTCTGATGGTTTCTGTTACTGCAGAGAGGAGTCAGAGGGAGACGGCGCAAAGAACAGTCAACATTTAGCCCACTGTCGTCCAGCAGGGGGTGCTGCAGCACCATCAGGACCCCCTGAGTGTCACAGCATTTCAGTCGCCCCTTTTCCCACATGGTTTCCACATCCTCCTCGGTGATCCTGAGATGCTCCCAGCCAACCCAGAGGAGATCCTCCAGTTTGTGGCAGTAACCTCTGAACATCCACCAGATCTCCAGAAGTTCAGGGTCAACTTCTCATCTGCTCTTTGTGTCTAAGTGGAAATATTATAACTAGTAGGTTCTAAAGAGAGCATAAACTGCACCCTAACTGTAACACAAACTGATTCATACAATACATCTTACTGCTGATTTTGCTACAAAATAATAAACATTGTAATTCAAATAGTATATATTTGAGTTATGAGTCTAGATATACACGAGAAAAACAAACAAAACATCCAAAAACATGTTAAACATGTGGCTGGTCTGTGGTGTGAGGTGCTGGGGGAGCAGTCAGAGAGCAGCAGCTGGATGTCAGTGGTTGGACTGGTGGACTACTTCAGTGAAGAGTAGACGATGTCTGGCTCTGGTTTAAAGTCTGAACACAAACACACACAGTTCAAACAACAGGAAACATGATTACAAGCTTTGGAGCAATCAAGACCTCCAACCTGCAGCTCTCTGCATCACACAGTTCCAGTTCACACTGTACTGGAACCAGTTCAGACTGTTAAATATGAACTGGGACTGAGCTTGAGTCAGGATGTGGTTAGCTTAGCTTAGCTTATCATGATGGCTGCAAACAGCAGCTAGCTTGGCTCTGTGCAGAGTTAAAGATAAAGAGCAGCTGTACCTGGGCCTCCTGGATCTGATGGTTGTTGGTCCATAACTGACGTCTTCAGTTGTCACTGCTGAGTAGACTGCAGCTGAATCAGTGTCTGCAGAATCAAACACATTACAGTAACTGAGAGCTGTGATGGACCATGAACCTGATGAGCTGCTACATCACTGATGTTCTGCTTTATAAACCGCAGCAGCTTTCACAGTTTTTCCTCCTCTGCTGAGAAACACTGACTGACCACGAAGAACTGGGGGGTGTTTCTGAGAAAAAGGCAGGTGGACGACCACAAAGCTGCCATCTTTCTCAAGCACAGACTCACACTCTTCACCACAGAGCACAAAGCAAACACGTTCTCACAGCATGAACACTGTTGTTGGCCAAAGCAGCAACACTGTGGTGAGAACTTTCACCTGTTTCACATGAACTGTGATCAACAACAGGAAGTAGCTGCTGTGGTTTTACATGCACAACTTTAAGACAGTCCACTTATTGGAACAAAGAAAATTTTGTCCTTCACTCTGTTTCTTTGTGCGTCTCACAGTGACAATAAGTTCATGTGCACCAAAAACCAGACATCTGGGCTTGAAGCTGATTCCAGAGAAAACTACAAAGGGTATATATAGCATAATTTGTGCAATTAAATATGTTGCATATGTAAAAAATATAAAATTGCTTCTACTGCTATGTGAAATTGTGCATCATACAGCTCAGTCAGAACATTGAACAAACCAAGCAGCCTGTAGAAAATCAAATATTAAACTGTCCACCTTTGGTTCATGTTATGAACACTCTAATCCTTTGAAAACAATAACAAGCAGCTGAAACTTAACAGCCAGTAATTATTTCTATATTTATGTTCCCCACTCGCCCTGTGAGCGGTATTTGTCCTCCAAGCTCTCGTCCTCTTCCAGAGGCCTGGGAGCTTGAGGGTCCTGTGTAGCTGTTCATGCGTTCTTCTAGACAAAGATCTTGGATGTGGTTCCAGGAATCTGCTGCTGCTTCCCGTGTTGCCGTCAGAGCTCAGAGAGGAGCTGGAAAGGATGTGGAAGGTGAAGGTAACCATGGTCCCTGTGGTAATCATAAGACTCAGGGCAGTGACCCCCAAACTGGGAGAATGGCTCCAGCAGATTCTGAGAATGACACCCGGGATCTCTGTCCAGAAGAGTGCAATACTGGGAACAGCTAAGATACTTTGACCTCACATACTATGGTGATGACCTAAAATCCACCGTAAAGAAAACACAACCCTACCTCTGTGTCGTCTGATTGGCTGTTGTTGATGATTTGCTTTTACAATGGCACTGTGCGTGATTTCAGTGATGATGTCATCATCTCCAGGTTCTTTTTGATCTGCTTAAATGATCCAAAATGAGCAATAATAGAAATTATATAACTAAACAGAGATCAAATTTAAGAAAGTTGCTACTCTGATCATAATTAATGTGAAATGTATTTTATTAAACAAACTCAAACATGAAAGATCAGGAAGTCTCACCATCAGCTTTCCTGTGGACACATCGTCTCACCAGCTGAACCAGTAACACCAGCAGAACCACAACACAGACTGATCCAATGAATGACATCACAGAGAGAACAAGAGGAGGTGTGGTGGTGTGTCTCTCTAAAATAAACACAGTCATTAAGTTCTGGTCACATTGTGAATGTTGAAACCTGCAGAAACACAGACAGGTGAGTGTGTCACCTGTGACAGTGATCCAGCTGGATGGAGACTCTCCATGACTGCTG
>VUQJ01042040.1:14925-25916 GCA_015108635.1 Andinoacara biseriatus | reverse complement strand
TAGCTAAAGATCATTATGCTGCTTAAGTTCAATCTTCCTTTTATTGGCTTCTGAAAAAAGGAAAAAACACCATTCTCGTGTTTTGTTCCAAAAGCCCTGTTCTAAAAGAAAAAGTCAGAGCATGCACAAACATCAAGGAAGGGAACACAGTACATGCAAAAGCAGGAGGATAAAACAGAGATCTGCATGACTGTTGGCAGCATTATTAATCACTTCTTTGCCCTGCCTCAACCAGCACTGATGTGAGCAGTTCTGCTGCAGGCAAAAATATAAAGTACAAACAGGAAACACAAAAATTAATTTCAGTGTGTACTAAGAAAAAATAAACACCTAGCAGTCAAACTTTGGTACAGTAGCCAAAATATTTTGTATTTAATCTAATACATTAAACCAAAGAAAATTATTAATTTTGCTTGCGGTGATTTACCTTGATTATTAGCAAACAGCTGTGAGATGTTGGCACATGAGACACTGATCACCTGTCCCACCTCAGCATGATACCAGCACCGAATGTCGTCCCAAACTGTCGGACAGCCTGTCAAACAAAAACAACAATTACTAAATATTAAAGAGTCTCAATCAGCAGCACTGACAAGTTCATAGTACAGGTGAGTAAATACAGAGAAATATTAAAATTGGTCAGACTGCATGTAGTTAGGTCCATAATTTGCTGGCCAAGGACACAGTTTTTGTAGTTTTACCTCTGTACACCACCAAATACACAAAATCAAACAATCACGATTTGAATAAAGTTTCCATTAACAATCTAGGAATTAAAGCCATTTCATATACAATCCTCTGTTTTCTGAGGCTCCAAAATAACTAGACAATTGACTGATAACCAGTTTCACGGGCAGGTGAAAGCTGTTCTGTAGCTATTTTGTGACAAATGAAGCAGACACAATATATGAAGTTGATTTTTCACTTCAATTTTAAATATGAGACTGAAAGAGTTGTTTGTGCACTTTCCCACTTTGTGAAAGTGAAAGGGCATTTTATCTGGTGACATCCTCAGCCCTCCTCCCGACCCACGCTCTGTCTCTGCTGTTGCCTTCACTCGTGTGACAAGTTCTCCCTACAGCCTGTGTTGCACTGAGCAAAGGAGGCGTAAGAGGGTGGGATAGTGGGGTTTAAAAGAGAGGCCTAATGAGGAGCCCGGCTCTCTCTGCCACCACATGTCATACATCAAAGCTCCTCCCTCCTGTGTCAATAAAAGAGCCATGCACAGAGACATCCCACCAGTCATTCATAATAAAACACAGCTCTTGACTGCTGCTGGAGGATTGGCTGCCAAAGCAGTGATGAACATCTCACTGGATAAATGTGGTTTTGAACTCTCCTTCCCCCCCCCTTTAGATCATATCAATTGTCCATATACACACACAAACCTGCACCAACTATATGCTTCTTTGACTGAAAACAGAACACTGTTATGCTGTTATTGTCATTTCATTAATGGCCCTCCAGTAATGAACAGCCACCATACCACTGCAGACTGGTGGTGCTAATGGATGCAGTGCTGTTGTTCAAACGAGTGTGTGTATAACAGGGCTCCATGGGCAGGATGGAGGTGCCAATTAAAGCATAACTTGTGACATTCTTCCAGGATGACACAATAGATAAATGGACCGGTGCTACTTACCAGGTATTATATTATCTTTTTTTTTTTAATGCTGTCAGTAAATCCCCAGTAATCCTAGTAGTATCAATGGTCTATATGACAGACTGTTATATAAAGAGCTTCATTATGCTCACACATGCATGAATTTATAGCATCTCTTTTTTTTATTCTTTTTTTCAAAGACACACAATATGATTTTCATCTGATTTACATCAAACTGACAGAAAAAAAAATAATAAAAAAGACAAAAATCAAAAACAGGAAAGTGTCCTGTGTTGAGAGTAGCACACGATTACTAAGATTACCCACAGGCTTTATATAAAAGGAATGCTGATTAAGATATTTGCTATTTTTATTAGTTAAAAATAGTAAATAAACCCTGCAGATGGCATTTAAATGAGTTTAGGGTTATTATCAGATTTCATTTTCTATATTGCTCCAATAGTGAAGTAATTGAAAGTATGAAATAATCTGGGTTAACCCTTCTTGTTATCATTGATGACTACTTTAATTTCACAAGATTTCGCAAAGCTGACTTGATGACGCTATTTTAAACACTATTGACAATATGTTAACCAACTTCATGAGGTAATGTGTCATGTGTGGCTGATTGGGATGTAGGGAATGGACCCACAATGCAGGACTCAGAAGGTGCAATTAACTTTACAACAGCCTAATTTGCTGAGAACTGGCAAAACAGAAACAATCGGTGGTGGTAGTAAACAGTACAACATACACCAGACAAAGCACAGCCAAGAGGGAGCACACGACAAGGAGCAAAGGGAAAACTGAGGAATAAATACACAATGTAATGAGGGAACTAGCAACAGGTGGGAAGGCAGCTGAAACTAATTACAGGGATACACACAAGAGGAAGCAAAACTGGAAAACATAAAGATGGAACTGAAGACTGGCAAAATAAAACAGGAAGTGAACCAACAGGGAAACTAATGTAAACTTAACATGGGGAGGCAAGCACGTGAAAACACAAAAGAGGAATTGACTACCCACGTGATAAATAACACTTAAAACAACCAAAAAGCAACATCAGTGTGAGAGAATGACAGAACAGAACCTCAACAAATCTGTAACTCAAAAACACTGGGTCAGAGACCTAGGACATGACAGTAATGGTTATCAGTCCACAGGTGAGCCTTCTCAAAAGTTAACTGGTTCAGTTTATTTCACACTTTGTATGTTTGAAACCACCATTGTGTTGCAGGTGGTGTGCCGCAAATAGCCCAGTTCACCTGCTGCAGTAAGCGGTATTGCAGCAAAAGAAAGTGAAAAGATTGACTTTTTTTTTTTTTTAAATATGAAGAATGGCATTTATGTAAAGCAGGGCTGAAGCCAGCTGCAGCCAGCAGCTGCTTGCAAGGCTTCACCTTCACTAATGCAAGTCATTAAACTGGACCTCACGAGTATGTTGGTGCTGTTAGTGCCTTTTGGAGCATAAATTTTCTGACCTGCATGCCATCCAAGAAATTTATCTTTCAATTTTAGTAAGTGAAATTCAAGTATTTTGTTAGTGAGTTACTAAACACTAATTAACAGATCTGTTAGTTATGCAGTTGTACAGTTCATGTTTGAAGCTATTAACTGATAAATATGCACTTTATACTCTCAATGGCACTTGTGGCTCCAAAAAGTCAAGAGGGTGGTTACACAGTTCAATGAGAATTAAAAAAAGCATATGCAGCTACATGCAAAGAGTAACTGTCTGGATTACCCTGAAGAAAGCTTTATCATTTCTGATGACGGGTGAAGGAGAATTACACTGACTTAGTGTCAGTCAAAACATATGTCCTGTATTTCCTTGGCACTGCTTTCACAATATTTCTAGATTATTCCTATCTGGCAACAACTTCACCCCCCCACCCCGTCACTCTGCAGTGTTTCATGGTTCAATAAAGCACATATACATTGCGACTGCTACAATATTATTACCAATATTACAAAAGAAAAGGGACCTCTGAGATGTGCACCACAATATCCGTCCTTTATTCACATTACCATGTGATAAGAGAGAAGGAGAGATGGATAAAAAAATGGAACATGAAAGAAGTGTCAGAGGGGAGAGACTCAAACAAACACGTACTGACCAGAAATTTAGGATGTCATTTGTGCAGTTTCCCTGACAGATTAGGGGATGTTTTGTGTTCCTTTAGACCAAGCAGACATGGCTACTCCCCAAACTCATCTGATCTTCCTCCCTGCTCTGGTAACACAAACCGTTCTCTGTTCTGGTGTACATGATACAGACTTTGAACTAAAGTTCCAGTTTAATAAAGTTGTCAGGCCCCTCTTCTGTGGAAACAGCTCCCAGTCTGGATTTAAGAAAAAGGCACCCTCTCTATTTTTAAGATTAAGCTTAAAACTTACCTTTTTTTTTTTAAAATCAAGCTTATAGTTAGGGCTGGATCAGGTGACCCCGAATCATCCCTTTGTTATGCTGCAATAGGTCTAGGCTGCTCGGGGGCTCCCATGATGCACTGTTTCTTTTCATTCACCTCTTTTACTCTGTTTATATCCCACTTTGCATTTATTATCATGAGTTATTATTAATGGTCCTGGCTGTCTTCCACAGCACGTTTTTTGTCCTGTCCCCTTAACCCAAAGAGTTCTTTTTAGGGTTTATATCTAGAGACTTGGATGATGCTGATGGTCATGACTTCTTAAAGCTCAGGTTCAAACTTAATTGAATTCATGTGTCATACACAACTCAAATTGATCTCAAGAAACTCCATCATGCATTTTAGCTATCTCAGAAAAACATAACACATGATCAGTCTAAGATGAAGGCCCACTTAAACAAAACAACTGTTATCAGGAGTTTTCAACCTGGTGAGACAATTTTGGTGCTGCTATCTTTAGTTGGATCCAGCTTGTGGGTACACTTTGCTGGACTCCACCTAGTAGAAGGAAAAATCTATTAGGTAGAGTCCAGCAAACACTACTTATGCGATCTAAACTCCAGGCAGGAAAAGAAAATCTAGGGTTTGTTATATCTACATGATGAAATGCTACTTTCCAAGGGACAGCCTGGCTGTGCCAGTCTCAGTGTCTCCTATTCCTTCATATGAACCTGCTGATGGTGGTCTCAATGAAAAACGTGTTTCAATGCCTGCTGTTCAGTTAAAAATTTCTGAAGTGTAAGGTAATTTAGACTTAATAATAATGAGTATTTAAAATGTCAATGTCAATATGTGGATAACTACAAGCTACTACTACTGCTAAGATTATATGGTACTTTAGATTTAGCTGCCAGCACTGCAGTCTTGCTAGAAAATTTAAAAAGTTTAAAAAAGGAGAAATCCTTTGAAGGTAAAGAACATTACTGATTGATGTACACGAGTTTAAACAATAAAATTATATTGTCTGTTTATACTCTGAAGCAACATAGCAGCATGTTTTCCTGTATAAAGGTAGGAAATAGGACAGGACCCCAGAGTCTAAGTGCTGGTGGTTACAGAGTACAGTTAACAGATGGCTGACAGAGATTTTGAGTGAGGCTCTGTGCTTCCAGGATGAAGTGGAGATATGTAATTGAAGAGTTCCACAAAAGATGGTCTGAATGGCAGAATGACAGAATAACAAGAAAGTCACTGGATCAGAGTCGCTATATGAAAATTGAGTGTGGAAAGGTGGAAGTGAGAAGCAGGTATAGCCCAAACATCAAGCTATTGAAGAAATATTTAAGCTTTTAGGTTGCGTGTTCTTTTTATCAGACCAGGAATAACAAGACAGACAACAACACAGGAATGGGAGTCAGTTATTGAATTTAATTAGCCATTATTCAAACAGTTTTTACAGGTTAACCGGGGTGGCCTGATCCCATGTCCAGCATCAAGCATTGGGCATGAGATGAGTACACACACTTCTTCTTTCAAACGTAGATTTGAAATAGTCAAACTTATCAGTACCAGTTATGTCATGAACAAAACAAAATGTGGAAAACAGAGAATATCAGCAGCTGCGGTGTTCAGAGGACCTCGAAGTTTTCTCTGGCTAGAGAAATAGTGAGAACAGACAGTTCTTGATGGCATCTGCTTTGGCTGTGCGTTTATCAAAATACTCCTTGATAAGTTTTCTTGCATAGGAATATAGGTTAAAGGTTACATAGTTATAAAGCCATTAAAAATGATTTCCTTAAGTATGCAGACAGACATGAGGAAACAGATTCCTCAAAATTATCTATTTCCGTCAAGGGTAACTGCTGAGTGTGCAGGTTTGTGTGTGTGTGTGTGTGTGTGTGTGTGTGTGTTTGCCGTTTTTGTCTTGGGATTCAGTGATGTTCAGTGAAGTTCTTGATGCTAGCTAGCTAACTTCTCTGTCAAGGCTTTGTTTACTTCATTCATATTGTGAATGCTACTCTGCCGGTAGCTAATCGTAGCGCTGCTATTAAACTACAATATTAGCAGAACGGGGTGGAGTTGACCGCCTTGCAGCCTGGAGGGGGGCGGGGTGCAAGAGACCACACCAAAACCGTTAGTTTTGTGCTGGGTGTCAGAGAAGGGGTCAATGTGGGGTCTGCGAAGCTACAGTAACAAGGAACTGAGACCAAAGCATTTCAGTTCTACTTTATATAGACCACAAGTGAATGATTTATATATGAAAAGGAAGGACTTAAAAGCATGATACGTCTCCTTTAAAATAAAGTGCATCAATGTTAAAATGGCATCACTGTTACTACGTTTTTTTGTGTAGGCAAACTGATACCTGTCTAGTAGTGGCCCCACATCAGTTTTGAGTTCATTTATCATGAGCCTCTCTAGTGATTTAAAACATTTGAGGTAAGTGCGACATTTTCCTCATTGTCCTCCTGTCATTGTCCTCCTGAGGACATGCCTTTTTTGGAACTGGTATTATGATGGATTTTTTCCAGATTTTTGGCACAGTCTGTGTATCAACTGAGTCTTTAAAAGTAAAGTGGACATATTATCAGGCCCAGTTGCTTTTTTCCCCTGCATGGATCTAAAAGTTATTGTGATGGCCTTGAGATCAATTAAAATCCTGTCCTTCACATCACAGTTACATTCTTTAAGACAGTGCAGCATTCTCTGGTGTTATCGGATTCAAAGCGCATGTAGAATGTATTTGTCATGTACAGCTGTGTGGCAGGCGGAATGAGGACCCCACAACAGGACACCAGACACGGACGAGAATACCACTAACTCGGCTTTATTGCTGGGAAACAGAATTGGACGGGGCCAGCAGCATAGTCAGGAAAGACTTGTACAAGGATTAGGACAAAGACGCACACAGCGGGAGGAAAATAATGATGACGTCATGACAAAAACTCACAGGAACACAGACAATATATATACAGCAGGTAATGGCAGATGAGAAACAGCTGGGAGGGAACACAGAAAGCAAAACTCAACCAAAAGCACACGGACCAGAGACCTACCAAAATAAAACAGGAAGTCAACACAGTAACACAGGGAGACAGAAACACAGGGAATGCTGCCAAAACAGAACTATACAAACATAACACTGGGCCACCGGCTTCCTTTTAGCCTCCATGTTTGTCATTAGTCCCACAGTTTCTTGGCATTAGACATGGAAAGATCCTGTTCTGCCCGTTCCTTATAATGCAACCTGGCCAGTCTCATTTGTCAATTCAAGTCTTTTTGAGCTGCCTTAACTCCCTCGGTATCACCTAATTTAAAGGCCTTCTTTTTCCTCCTAATGCATTCCTTAATGCCTCTTGTGATGTACAGTTTATTATTAGGGTATCTCATAATAGTCTTCTGAGATATAGTAGAGGCTACACAAAAAGAAATATAGGCAGTTACTGCTTCCGCTGAACAGTCCATATCAGCCTCCTTAAAAAAGATTTCCCAGTCTGTGGTGGAGAGGAAACATCCTTTAAGTTCCGCAATGTTGTCTCTGGACCAAATCTGAACAGTTCTCATTTCAGGTTTACAGGACTTAAAGACCGACTCATATGTGGGCAACAGATGAATCACATTATGGTCTGAGTTGCTAAGAGGAGGTTTAGCTCTGGCTGTATAGGCCTCCTTAATGTTACCATAGCATTTATCCAGGATATTGTCCTTACTGTTGTTGCACTTCACATATTGATGAAAGCCAGGAAGACTCTTATTTAGGCTGCAATGGTTAAAATCACCCATTATCAGCATAGGAGCATCAGGTTTGTTCTGTAAATGGCAATGGACACTGTCAGCAACTTGGTTGGCTGCTCTGGTGGCATTCCCATTCGGTGGAATGTAAACAGCACACACAAATATGTTAGTAAATTCCCTTGGCAGGTAACTTGGTCTTGATGTGACACAGCAGCTCCAGGTCGGGGTTGCAGATTTTGTCTCTAATAGCAGTGTTTGAACACCAGCTGTCTTTGATATAATAAAATATTCCACCCCCTTGAGTTTTACCAGAGTTTACACCTCTGGCTCTCCGGACCCGTTGCCTAATGCCGCCTATCCAGCTGCGCTTCCTTGTTTTCCCGTCACGAAGTGGGCCTCTCTTATGCCTCGGGTATGGTCTCCAAAAGTCCTGGCGATGGTAGGGCTACAGAGTCTCTTAATTCCACTAGCCCAAGCCAGCTGTAGGTTATCTGGTTAGTGCTAGTAGCCCCCTCCGCGAAGCACTGGATACACAGGCTAAGTAAAATTAGCCCCATTAGTGCTAGCAGCTCCATTACATCCTTTCCGAGTCACTCCCACGGTAAAGTACAAGTCAAAAGTTCGAGTCAGAGGATCCCTTCAGCCTCCAACAGTTGTCGAGTTAAAACAAATCATAAAAACATTACTAACGCAACTGTGTGTAACGTAACTGTGTGTATGGACAGCTGTGCTTGGGTCTATGGGAGGAGGAGACTGCTCATCGCCTCTGGCTCTCTGACTCCTGCCCTTCCGTCTTTGGTCTCCCTCCGCCCTCCTCTGGGGTGTGCATGCAGTTGCCATCGGGATGTGTGGCCTCCGGTCTTCGTAGTTCCTGGTGTGTCTGCATATATGTATATGCATATAGATGTTTGAATGTATGTATGTGTGTATATCCACTTTTCTTCGATTATTTCTTTTTCCTTTTGTCTCCCTCCCCCTTTTTTTCTCTCTTTTTAAATTTTTTTTCCCCCTGTCAGGCCTGGCATAAATAAAAAAAAATAAAATAAACATTAACAAGAATAGCCTACAGGAAACTTATAGAGCTACTCTTGTAAAAGCAAATATGTTTGGTACACCAGTGCATTCGATTATCATTCCGATTGCAAAAAATACCAGACATGACAGGCCTTAAAAAAAAAAAAAAGAATAAAAAGAAAAATAAAGGATGTTTCACCTGAGAGTTGAAACATCTTCAAAAAACAAACAGAGGTCCAGTTGCGCACACACAGCAGGTGTGTGCACACTGCTTCAGTTTGATGCTTTCACAAGTAACTCTCAGCATGCAAAACTGAATCCTGCTCACTCTGTTTGGGTGGAGCCTAAACAAAGTGATTGTTCACTTTCATGGGCAGTTCAGGTTACTGTGTGAAACCAATTTTGGGCTGTTTTAAATCATGTTGGTTTGCAGTTTGGAAAATAAAGTTTGCTGAATTAACGATCAGCACTTACTGTTTTCTGTGCAGCAGTGGAAATGCTAACAGCTGTCAGTGGATTATGTTGATGCCGCGGGGGGCAGCAACATTAGCAGAAAAGCCCAGACCTCCCTCTCCCCAGCCACCTCCACCAGCTCATCCGGGGGGACCCTAAGGTGTTTTCAGGCCAGCTGAAAGATATAACCTCTCAGGTGGCCAGGAGGCACCCTAGTCAGATGCTCGAAACACCTCAACTGGCACCTTTTGATGTGGAGGAGTAGCGGCTCTAATTTGATCCGCCCCCGAATGGCTGCACTCCTCACCCTTTCTCTTTGGTGTTGGGTGCAATGGTGCCTGGGCAGTGGCCAACGGCGGAGACCTGAGACTGGGAATTATTTAGTATTTTAGTTTAATACGTTCATATATTTTTGTATTTACTTATTTATCTTAGTAGTGTTCATAAAAATACTAACAGTTTCTGGTAGGTACTTAGATCTAGAATAATAATTTAAAAAGTAAAACATGACAAAAGATTCCTCCCATCCAGCAAATGCACTGTTCACCCCACACCCCCCACCCTCTGGAAAGCGCTACAGGAGCCTCCGGACAAAAACCACCACAATCAGGAAAAGCTTTTTTCTGCACAGCTGTGTACTCATTAAAATCTGTCCACCACCTTTTTCAATCACTGCTCAAGCACGTCTGGTTAGATACAATCTGCATTTCGTTGCACTGTACTTGTGACATGTGTCACGACAATAAATCTAATCTAATTTATTAGTTTATATTTTATGTTAATCTAATTCTGTTAAGTAGGATTAAAGTGTTACATGGAGTTCAAAGTGAAATATTTGCCTTTGTATCTTTTTATGAATTTTTATGCTACACATTTGTAATTTGCTGTCTTTAGGATTTGCTGACCCTTTACAAAGTGAAGTTTGCCGGTTCAACTACAGCTGCTCTTGTGTTATGAATAGCTAATAAAGCTACAATAGTTGAGCCTAGTTAAGAGTGTTGTTAGCCCACAATTTTGTACTCAGATAAAATGGCATGTTTTAAATACTGCTTTCAACATATTCCACAGCTTAAAACTTTCTTTTTTAAAGAAAAACAAAAACAATACAAGTAAAAATCTTGTAAACCTGTGCCTACAGGATTAAGAGATATATATAACAGTTACCATCATTTTAGCAGCGATAAGAAGATCTAATCTAAGAGATCTTGGTGAAAAGATTACGTAAGTCAAATAACAACTAATGTATTTTCTTAACCTGAGATATACTTTCAAAGTCAAGTCAAGTCAAGTTTATTTATAAAGCACATTTAAAACGACGACGTTGACCAAAGTGCTGTACAAGTGCTATGATCCCAAGGACAATACTAAAAATAAAAATAGATAAAAATAAAAATAAAAATAAAAGTGAATAAATAAAATCATTAAAACAATAAATAACATTAAATAAATAGATACATTTGGAAACAAATACCATAAAAGCAGTCATCTAAAAGGAGGTAGCACTGTCACCAAATGCCAATGAAAAGAAGTGTGTTTTGAGTAAGGATTTAAAGGTGTGTATCGTCTGAGCTGAACGAATATGGAGAGGTAGATCGTTCCATAGCTTTGGTGCTGCTGCTGCAAAAGCTCGATCCCCTCTCTGTTTCAGTCTAGTTTTCGGCCTCTCGGGGTGTGACTGTGAAGCAGTTCAGACAGATCCAAAGCTGCCAGTCCGTTTACGGCTTTAAAAGTGAGCAATAAAATCTTAAATCAATTCTTAAACGGACAGGGAACCAGTGAAGGGATGACGGGACCGTCGTAATGTGTTCATGCTT
>VUQJ01042037.1:19350-34028 GCA_015108635.1 Andinoacara biseriatus | reverse complement strand
ATTCATCTAATCATTGATCTCTCTCTTGCTTGCTCCATCGCGTTCAGTCACTCACCATCTCTCTGACGCCAGGTTCTGATTTCCTGTGCTGTTCTCTGGCCCACTGTGTCCAGCCTTTGTACAGTTGTTACAGTTATTCAGCTGTGATTTTCATTTTGCCCACATTTTGCTTGTGTAGGCTGACCCAAATCTACCACTTTATTAATGAGATTAGAGAGACAGACATACTCAAAGCTTCTCTTTTGATCTGTTGGCTCCTTTGCAAAGGGAAAAGAATAAGATAGAGTGGTGGATTATTTTTAGCTATGTGAGATATGGTAATTGGTAGGGAAATGTGGCAAGGTACAAAAATTTAATGACAGCAGAAAGGAAAGACACACGTACACATACATGTTGAACCGAGTACTGCATCTGCTTTATGACTGCTGAATTTGCTAATTAAAGAAACTGCTCAAAAAACTTAAAGGAACAGTTTTTAATCAGAGTTCAGCATCAGTCATTAAACCTCTGAGATACTGATGTGGTCACTAAGTATCAGAGGGGCTGTTCATCAGTTTCAGCTGCTTTGGTGTGCATACAAACTACTGAATACCATTTTGAGCTGCTGCAATGACGTTATGGCAAACCATGTGACATCCTTTCATTCCTGAACCATTATCCAGTCGACATGAGTACAGATATGGAACAGGTTTCTTTCCCTTTGAGATCTGATGTGTTTTCAAAGTGTTCCTTTAATTTTTTTGAGCAGTTTAGCTACATAAAATTATGTCACAAAAAAGAATGAGTTTGGAAAAATTAATATGAAAAAAGTGTATGTATAGTCTGTAACCTATTAGTGTTAATATGTACTGTCTTTAACTGAGTCTCTGGTATATTGTGTGGCCCATGCAGTGATCTGCAGAGTGCTGCAGTAAGATTGTAAATGACATAACATCTTCATGTTCCTCCGTCTCTCTCAGGCCTTGTCCTTCCTTGGGTTGGATGTTACAGAGGAGAAGAGAAGGAAGTTGAGACAAAGTCTGACCACAGACCCACAAGGCACTGTGGCCTATGGAGGTAAAGTGCATGCAACAAGACACATAGTGAAATGAGCCTCACATACTTCTAGTTGTGTCAGTCACTAGGTGGAAGATCTGTGTTGAGGTCCTGTCAAATCACAGGCTTCATGTGAGAACTGCACTGGTTCTGTCACTCGTGTACAACGTCACATTGTGTAACCACGAGGAAGCTTTGAGTCTGTTTGTTTCCAAACAGTCATTTGGGGTGCAGCATTTACAGTACCAGTCAAACGTTTGGACACGTTCACCCATTCGTGTGTGCGCATCTGTGTGTGTGTTGCCTTGGTGTTGTTTTTCTGTAACAAATATCTCATCTCTGTGCCGGTGTGATGACTCAGACTTTGTGGAGGCAACCAGGAACACGTTTCAGGAGAACCTGGAGGAGCTGGGTTTGGGGGCAGGTCCCTTCACATTTTCCTACCATGAAGCAGCCAGTTTGATGGACACATCAGCCTTCCACTCACCTGTAAGCCGCTCTCACAAAGATCCCAAAATATCTGCCTGTTAAACTGTCTGAGGAATTCTGATCTCTCCACTAGAAGGCAAGTAAAGGGCTCATATTGTGTGTGTGTGTGTGTGTGTGTGCGTGTGTGTGTGTGTGCATGCAGACATATGAATCAGAATGCAGCTATAGCAGTGAGGAGATGGAGCAGTTTCAGACTGAGGTGAAGCAGCTGCAGACCCAGATGAAGCATCTGAAGGTGAAAACACATCTTTTTTGTTGTTTCTGATTAGTGATGATCTCTTCCAGTTGTTGTGATCTTGTAGTTTGGTTCATGTTTGGATTTTTTTTTTTAATTCCTTCAGTTTGTCCCTGACGGCACCCCCCTCTGTCCCTCTATCTCTAATATCATGTCTAGTGTGAGTCTTCTTCTCTTTTAGTCTTTTCCTGATGGAAGTTCAGCACAGCCACATTTTCTCTCTTCAGATCTTCAAGATCTAAACTGTAACATTTAACTAATGAATGATGATTGATCAGTAATTTCTGTGTCTAAAGCTTCATACAGGTCAGCTTTATTTCAACAGAGATGCTACAGTCAGTGTTTCAGAGGCTGACGGTCGGTCCTCAGTCACAGAGTTATAAGGTTGATTGGACCTTATATATCGATGAGTGAATGATTGTAAATCATGTTAAGCACATGAAAAAGCAAACTAACATCTAACTGGGATTTCAGTGCTTATAAATAACAAACTTGTGCAAAGGAATCTGGTCAGTGGTGGAGGTGCAGCAGGAGGGGCGGAGTCAAAGTCTGTTACCATGGTAACTGACTCAGATTTGAAAGCGTCTCTTTTTCTAGAGCACAAAAAAAGTGTGACTCATCTCAGGGTTAACTCACCTGCTTCCTGGAGTTGGGCCCAGAAATGCAGTTTGGAAAACCGTGTTTTTGCTCAAGTGTAATTTGCCCGGTATATGTTTGTACCATAGACCATTGCCTTTTTGGTGCCCTTAGCTTTTTCGGCTAACAAAGCCTAATCCAGTCACATCCACATAAAATGTAACTGGCGGTTCTTTACCCATGCACCACCTCTCCACCAAGTCTCAGAAAAAGTAGCTAGATAAGGTTCTGCATAATTCTGCAGACTAAAAGCAATGAGAGTGTAACACCAGGAGAGACTGCGCTTTGAATCGATGGTGTTGCCTCAGTCATGATTGTGTCGAGCAAATGGAAGGGATCTCTCTGTTTTGCAGCACGGTCTACAACAGTCACACAGGTTCACACCTCATGAGAAAGCTGCCGCTTCATCTGCTGCCTCTTTTGGCAGGTGATGCTGAAGGACATGGAACACAGCAAGAAAAGCCTTGAGGAGGAGTTGCAGAAGACCTCAGAGGTGAGAGGCCAGCCCATACACTGTGTGGAGGCATGCAGTGCCTCAAGTTATTTTACTCTTTAGATCAGTGGTTCTCAAACTGTGGGGTATGGAGACACTGCAGGTGGAGCGTGGATGACCAGGGCAAAATATTTTGGACTTGGACTTGAGCTTATCCCAGCTGCTATAGGGTGAGAGGCAGAGTACAACTGGGACAGGTTGGCAGTCAGTTGCAGGGCTATCACAGAGAGACAACCATTCACACCTATGGGCATCAGTAGTTGACCTAACCCTACTAACTGCATGTCTTTGGACTGTGGGAGGAACCAGAGTACTCAGAGAGAACCCACGCAGACCAGGGAGAACATGCTGACTCCACACAGAAAAGCCTGATGGTGGATTCGAACCCAGAAAGTTCTTGCTGTGCGGCAGCAGTGCTGCCCACCATGCTGCCCCAGTTAAAAGACATTTTAAGAATTTCTAAATTGGTAAAATTATATCGCAAATCTATTCATTTCAACATCTTGCTGTATATGTCAGTGAGACACAGTGACAAATGTAAAATGTAGCAGGCAAGCTGAATTATGTGAACTTTTATCTAGAACACACTCCTGCTGCTGGACTAGGAGACGTTTACTGATTCATTGGCAATTGTTCTGCTGTCTCTCCCAGAAAGCCTGTCTGACTGTGGAGGAAAACACTCGCCTGAAGAGTCGTCTGCAGGCAGCCGAGGCCGAGGCGGTGCATCCGCAGCCCAGCAGTGCTGAGCAGGACTATGAAGAGGTCATCCAGCTGCTGGAGGCTGAGATCAGGGACCTGAAGAACCAGCTGGCCCACAAAAAGCAAACAAGAGGAGCAGAGTCCAAGCAGGTACGTTATTATTTCTCTATCAGCATATCAGAGCTTCACTCTGTTGCCTGTCAGAGGAAAATACTGTACATTTGAGCTTTAGCTACATCAGTCCTCGTCAGGGCCTCACTCCCTCGTTCATTTTTCAAGTTGCTGTGAAAAAAATGTCATTTCAAGGATTCTCAGATCAGAGCACAGATCTCTTAAAAGCTTTGTGTTTCCCTGTTATCACCTGCACACAGGAGCTGAACAACAAAGGCAGCTGTGTGTAAGAACCTCAGTTGTGTTGTCACATGAAGTTTTTGATCCGTCAAAAGCTGGAGGCCCTGCTGCCTCCTTTTTTATTCTCCTCTCTGTGAAGCACATCAAGCAGCATTTCTCAGTCTGCAGTGGCCACTGAGTTCAGTTCTCACAGGCACCCTGCTTGGATGAAAACAAGCGTTTTTATTCATTTCCTCTGGCTTTCAGGCTTACCTCTTTACTACCTGTGGACTTCCATCTCAGGTGGTTAATCCTCTGCCTGAATTCTGGCACTCTGCAAGCCAGCTGGGAAACAAAGCAGCATCTAGTGGCACAGATAGGAGGACAAAAGAAACAAGGACAAAGAGCATTGGAAAGAAAAAGTGACAGCTGCTGCGACACGTGGTCACATGGTTAAATGAGTTGAACTCCTTAACGCTCACTACCCCGAGGGCATCGGCCTATTTTGCATCCAGCACAAACCAGACTTCATTTGAAAGCTCAAATCCTCCCAGTTCCGTCCGAATAAAGCATTTAAAGATGCAAACACCACGGCGCTTTAACAAGTCATAGAGATGCAAACTGTAGGCTTTTCCAATAACACAGCACTGCATTATTATCCCATCTGTGAAACATGATGCTGGTGCCTGTTTCTCTGTGTGTGCTTCAAAGCACCTCATCTTTACTCACTGAGTACAGAGCAGAATTTTAAAGGATATCAGTGAAATTTAAAGAAAATGTTCAAACACTAGTCTGTAAACTGAAACAACATATGGCAACAATTCACACAGAAAATGGCTGAGATTGAGACCTGATCAGCTTCCTTTAGCTTGAGTTAGTGCTGCACAAAACTGAACACAGTAGATCCTAAAAGCAAAGTCTAGCATAAGTCTGGCGCTCATAAATGTGTAGCGCTGGAACATTTTTCTCAATAACTATGTGGCCAAGTGTAACTTTCATTGTCCTATTGGTTCTCTTTCTACTTTTAGGACTTCTTTAAAAAAGGTGATATTAAAACAGGGACAGACGTTTTCCTGCAACTGTGTTGTTGACCAATATCTGTCAGTCATCAATGCTTCTTCCAATCCATTAAACATCATAGCATCGCGTTAGCATCATCCCAAAACTGCATGAAGGATTCTGTAGCTCTGTTGCTGTTTTTAAAGGCAGAGTACTCACACAAAGCACTGATTTAATGTAGCTTTTCCCTCTTTAGGCTGCAGAATTTACTCCAAACAATTAGGTACTTTTAAAGTATCCTCACTTCACATTCAGTGTCTGAAACATTTGCACAGTACTGTACATCTCATACACAAATAAAGTGTTTTAAAGGACATGTATCATACAAAATCCACTTTTTTTAGCCCTTAACCATCTGTCTTACAAAATGCCAGCTACTGTTCAACTGCTTACTATAGACACACTGACACAGGTTGTGTTTTTGTGTTTGTCAGGAGGACGTGGGGGAGCTGAAAAGGAGGCTGACCACTATCGACTGCCAGCTGAGGAAATCAGAGCTGAGCAGGAAACATCTGGAGATCTCCAACAAAAAATTACTAGGCTTTGCTCAGGTACCACTCCAACTGTACATGACTGCCAGTCCTGACCTCTGCACGCACGCACACACACACACACACACACACACACACACACACACACACACACACACACACACACAGAGTCCTGTGGGAAATAATTTGTCTGCAGTCCTCAGTCCACCCTTATTATTTCCATAGGAATTAAGAAGAAAAAAAATGAAATCAAGATTTTTTAATTATCTCCTTTGGGAGAAATTTGGCTCAGTTTAAAGAGGAAAGGGTACCACTGCAACAACACCACTAAAATCTCAGAAGTACAGTCAGACAACACAATAAAATTTACATGGACTATAAACAGCCATAAATATAATAAAAACAATATACAATTTATTAAAAACCCTACACCTCCTTCCTGAGTTCCACAACACAAACTCTGTGGAGCTGTCAGTTAAGATGTTGTTTGCCTGCGCAATGACTGCTTGGTCACAGAGCTCCTGGAGGTTGAAGGGAATGTGACCCATGATCTTAGATTTTGGATTTGAGTTTTGGATTTAATGGTTAGATTCCCAAAGCAGCCAGTGAGACCGTACAAGAGGATGGACTCTATTGTTCCTCTATAAAAGATTAGCATAATATTTTTGTAAATGCAGAATGACTGGAGTCTATGCAGGAAATGAAGACGCTGGTGGACACTGTGGCAACTCGTGCCCACCAGCTCAGGTCACTGTCAGTATGTGTATGTGTGAGGTCAGCTGTTTAATGGCTTTATTGTGTATGGTCACAGGGTTCTGGTCACTAGCTTTTCAGATAAAAACTGTGGTGTGAATTTCTGCCCAGTGTGTCCAGTTTCTCAGCAAAAAAACGCAGCTGCAAACACAGCTTTGGAAATTTTTGGCAATATTGTTAGATGTTCGATTCAACTCATTGTCATTGTGAACACAAGGCACACAACAAAATGATCGTTCCAGATCACTCATCCAGAGACGAGCATCTGCGATCATGCAGCCAGAGATCGGCGCTACCCTTAGGCAATGTGGTTTAAGTTTCCTGCCCAAGTACACAATGCAGCGCAGGGACAGGGGCTCAAACCGGCAGCCCTTCGGCTGTAAAGTGGCATAAATTCCCTTTTTGCATCTGTGCCTCTCGCAGGTGCAAATTTACTGAGCTTTCACTGTGTCCCGTCACTGAAGCAACAGGTTTAACGCATTAAGATGCTTCATTATGTTGCAGAGAAAGGCCGACTCACAGACACCCTTCATCTTGAAACCCTGCTGAAACTTTTCCTTTTACTTTCTATGAACTGACAGATTTCCTCAGGCAGCTCATCTCACCTCTATGATCAGGAACGCCACCAAATTCAGAGGCTATTTCCTCCAGAAAAGACTGAAACTGCCGGTGATTTTGCTGTTTTACAACTACTATTTCAAGGATTTTGGAGAGAAAGGGAAGGTTGGAGATTGGCCTATAATTAGCTAAGACAGCTGGGTCAGTGATGGCTTTTTAAGTAGCGGGTTAGTTACTGCCACCTTAAAGGCCTGTGGTACATAGTCCATTAATAGAGATGGATTGATCTCTAATAATGGACTAAGATCGAAACATTAATTAATGATAGGAGTTCTTTGAGCAGTCTAGTAGGAATGGGCTCTAGCAGACATGTTGAAGCTAACTCAGAAAGATCAATCAGAGAGAGGTTAAACAAATACCAGCAGTGCTGAAAGCAGCTGAACATGAAGATAAGTCTTTGAGATGATTATGAATAATTTTATCTCTAATGGTTAAATTTTTATTTATGAAGAAATTCAGGAAGTCATTACTGGTTAAAGTTAAATACCGTTCCTCTGGCAACCACCAAACCCAGACTCCTCCATCAGAAGTGTATAGATTATATATATTATAAAAAAAACAGACAGTGAAAAAAAACTGTGTGCTCACCTCACTACAAAGTGCTGACATCTGTCACAGCTAGAAAATGGCTTAGCAAGAGGCCGGCAGGGAACTAAATGGGTAGGGCACCTAGGAAATAACCTTGGCTGGGGTAATCCCAGGCAATAGGATTGGGACAGGCTGTCGGGTGGCTTTCAGCCCAAAGCCACGGGCGACCCTAAACATTAGAGCTGCCGGTCTATTTGTTTTTCACTATGATTATTTGTCAAAAACAGTAGTGGTATATGATATCTTGGTAGGTGGCCATAATGTGGCTCCCATTAAATATATAACATGGACTGTAAGTAAGTCTATTTACTCAAAAAATTCTCTTCTTTGTGTCATTTAAGAATCTATAAATAAGGTGCTGAGCAGTTTCATTGATCTGTGGTATTGATTCTCCAGGTCCAGGGGTTTAAGCCTATTCCAGTCATAGAGCAAGAGTCTTTTGCTGGGCCGAACAGGGAGACAGACAACCCACTGGCAATCAAATCTACGGGCTATGGGCTAGAATCTAACATGCATATGTTTGGACTGTGGGAGGGAGCTGGAGTATCCAGAGAGGACACTCACACTGACAGAATGTGCAAACACCACACAGAAAGGCTCCAGCTGCTCCAAATGCTGTGAACCAACAGTGCTAACTACTGTACTACTCTGCTGTTTGTCAGTTTGATCCAGTAAAGTAATGGCATGATGCATCTGTTGAATCGATGTTAGTATTAACAAAATAATAGTGGTCAGAAATAATAACGCTTAGAGAAGAAAATTCCTGAGTGAAGATATAATTCAGTTCGGGTCAGTTTTATATATTGCGCCAGTTCACAACAGCAACTGTCTGAAGATGCTTTATTTGCTAGGTAAAGATCCTACAATATTAGATATTAATTAATTAGAGAGAAACCCCAACAATCAGATGATCCCCCATGAGCAAGCTCTTGGCAATGGTGGAGAGGAAGAAGTTGCTTTTAACAGGAAGAAACCTCTGACAGAACCAGGCTCAGGGAGGGGCAGACCATTTGTTGAGTGAGAGGAAAAAGAAGAAAAAAAGGAAATTATAGGGAGGCAAAAACATAAACTATGTGAAAGAGAGACAACTAAAGTTAATGGTATGCAATATGAGCATACAAACACATGGGGAGTGAAGAAGTGCTCAGTGCATTTTGGGAAGTCCCCCAGCAGCCTGAGCCTATAGCATTATAACTAAGGATTGGCTCAGCTTTTATTTTACTCATGCAATATTTTTATAGTGTGCAGGTGTGTATACAAAAAAATCTCTCCTAGCAGCAGGCGGATACATTGTATATCTGTATATATGAGCCAACATTTCCAATAAAATTTTAGACACTAAAGAAAAAAAATTTCAGAACCATCTCAAAGACTTCATGTTCATGTTCAGCTGCTTTCAGCACTGCTGGTATTTATTTAGACTCTCTCTCTGATTGATAGTTACTTCCTCCAAACCATCAACATGTTTATTAGATCCCATTCCTACTAGACTGTTCAAAGAAGTCTTTCCATTGGCTGATGCTTCAATCTTAAAAATTATCAATCTGTCTTCATTAGTTGGCTATGTGCCACAGACCTTCAAGGTGGCTGTAATTAAACCTCTATTTAAAAATCCATCACTTACCCAGCTTTCTTAGCTAATTATAGGCCGATCTCCAACCTTCCTTTTCTCTCCAAAATCCTTGAAAGAGTAGTTGTAAAACAGCTAACTGATCATCTGCAGAGGAACGGTTTATTTGAAGAGTTTCAGTCAGGTTTCAGAATTCATAGGAAGCCACGTTAGTACATATGTTTTGGTATTGCCCCAAGGTACAGATATACTGGGCTGGTATCTGTGAAGCACTCGCAGCAGTATTTGGAGTTAAGATTTCCCCCAACCCATTTATGCTACTTTTTGGGGTCACCCCTGAGGGACTGGGTTTACCTACTGGGGGTCGAAAGGTCATTGCGTTTTCAACTTTGCTAGCACGGCGCCTAATTCTTTATAATCTCTTTTTCCAATGTAAAAACCCTAATAAATATATCAAACACCAGGTTTCAGAATTCATCAGAGCACAAAAACAGCACTAGTAAAGGCTACAAATGATTTTCTTACAGCCTCTGATAGTGGACTCATCTCTGTGCTTGCATACATTTCCATTGTTATGCAGATGATACTCAGCTTTATCTATCCATGAAGCCAGATGACACACATCAATTAGTTAAACTGCAGGAATGTCAGACATAAAGGCCTGGATGACCTCTAAGTTCTTGTGCTCGGCCCCACAAATCTTAGAGACACGGTGTCTAACCAGATACCTTCTCTGGATGGCATTACCTTTTACTCCAGTAACACTGTGAGAAATCTTGGAGTCATTTTTGACCAGGATATGTCCTTTAATGCACATACTAAACAAATATGTAGGACCGCTTTTTTGCATTTGTGCAATATTTCTAAAATGATAAACATCCTGTCTCAGAGTGATGCTGAGAAGCTAATCCATGCATTTTTTTTACTTCTAGACTGGACTATTGTAATTCATTATTATCAGGCTGTCCTAAAAGAGGTGCCAGCTCCTTTCAGCTGATCCAAAATGCTGCAGGTAGAGTACTGACAGGGACTAGAAAGAGAGCACATATTTCAGCGAGTGAATCATGTTTCATGATGCACTGTTTCTTTTAATTCACCTTATTTACTCTGTTTATATACCACTCAGCATTTAATCATTAGTTACTATTAATCACTGTCTTTCTTCAACAGCATGTCTTTTGTCCTCTCTCTCTCCCCTCAGCCCCAACCGGTCACAGCTGATGACTGCCCCTCCCTGAGCCTGTTTCTGCTGGAGGTTTCTTCCTGTTAAAAAGGAGTTTTTCCTTCCCAGTGTTGCCAAATGCTTGCTCATAGGGGGATCGTTTTGCCTTTTGGGTTTTCTCTGTATTATTGTAGGATCTTTACCTACAGTATAAAGCACCTTGAGGTGACTTGTTGTGATTTGGCGCTATTTAAATAAAACTGAATTAAATCGAATTCACCATGATAAAAATGGTCTGTGAATGGGACTGATTTTCTTTCTCGCTAAACCTTTCCAACCCTCAACTAGTGCCATGATCTATGGGTAATGACTGAAAGAGTAAGACTGTGTATACAAGTAGCAGAAAGTGCAGTTTTTCAGACATCTCGGGGCTCAGCCTTAGAGATACGGTGAGGAGCTTGGTCATTCGGGAGGGGCTCAGAGGCCCCACAAATCATACCGGGATAAAAGGCAGAAAATCCCACTTTTTCCCACAAAATTCACTGTACATATAAAAAACCTTAAACCTGATCTGATTTCAGTCTGCCAACAGCAGGACACTCCTTCTTAGGGACATTTAACTAAAGTACTGCATTACCACTGAATTAGAGCTGTTTCTAAGCACAGTCTCCTATTCTCAGGATAGCTCTCTCAAAATCTGTTTCAATTCAATTCAATTCAATTCAAAGGACAACACTATTCCCATTTTCCTAGATGCATGATCCTTTTGGTCAGCTTGTCTTTCTGCATTTGGACGGCAGTTTTATAACCTCAATATTAGGTATCTTAGTTTGACAGGAACATAGCTGCTTTTTGCTGTTGTTAAAATCTCTGGTTTCTGTCAGCAGCATATATCTTGTGTGTGTGTGAAGAAGTAAATATGGAAGTGACAAGATGTTCCCACAGTCACACACTGGGACAGGAAGGATAAAAACTTCGGGAGAAATGTCTGTCTCTGTCATTTTATTTGCAGCTTCCATCGGCTTCTAAACATTATAGCAGAAAAAAATGTTATTCATAGTTTTGTAGGTCAGAGATTTTTAATAGTTGCATCTACGGCATCAATCTGAAAATCTTAAGGGGAAATCTTTCTCAAGTTATCACATTCACAAGATTTTCAGAAAGCCTGACCTTTACCTTGAGGTAATGGATGCTAAAATGTTAACCTGTCCAAAATTTTTAGTAAATTCATCTATATGAGTTTGAACATCCTCAGTGATACAGTTCCCCTGAAGTCCATTAGCGTTTTTAGGCTGAGGTGTAAAAAAAACACAAATGGATGTTTCCATTAGTGCTTCCATTAAAATGCTTCCCCAATAAATATCAATTGTGATTAATTTTTGGAAACTGAAATTGAAAATAAGGCTTAAAAATGTTGGTTGGCTCTAGAGTTCATGATATGCTGCTTGGTCAAAAGTTGAAAGTGAAAATGTCTAAAATACTTTTACAGCTGTGGGGAGGTGCTAATTGTCAGTTAGCCACTCTGTATTTATCCAGTTCTGATTGAACTGGGCTTGTATACAATAACTGGATCAAGTCCAAAATGCAATGTCAAATTTCAGTATGTCCAATCTCAACTCTTATGTTATTTCAGTCTGAATTGGTGACGTCTACTATCACCTTCCATTTTTCCTTTCTCATAACAGTAATACTGCAACCAAAAATTTAAATACAGATACAAGTAACAATTTTCATTTTCATGCTGCTCAGAGAACTATGACTCACAGAACCTGCACCAAATTCATAAACATATGTAACCTCTGCATTTCCTCTGTTGGTGCTCTACACTGTAATATAAACAAGTTTGTTTGTGGAGACGTCCATGTTTCTATATACAGACCTTTTTCTGATTTTACATTGTTACATATTGAAGAAAGGCAAAATATTGATACAATTTGATTGAAAGCAAGCTAAAGAATTTACATAGAAATATAAATATCTTGGAAAGGTTAGCCAATCAGCGCTTTTATTTGTTATATTTGGATTCTGCACATTAGAATCAATTAAAAGTAGCATAATTTGGGCCAGATTTACTTAGCTAGGCGACTGCGTGACGTTGCAGTTCCAAAAATTTTCCAAAGGGAACATGAAGTTCTGCAGGTAATCTGCTCCCATTGCACTAATTTGTAAACAAAGACGCAGGCAGCTCAGTAAAAATTACCACATTTCCACCAAGAGTGGCGCAAACTAGCAGGTCACGACAGAGCAGACCCAATGAGGGAAAGCTAATGGATAGCAGAGTGTGAGTGCTGTTTTTATGTGTTCCTCTCTGGAAACAGGATCACAACTCAGAACTACAAGTGGCAGCTAAGAACAGTGTTTCTGATTTATAATGAATTTTTCTGCTAGAAATTGCTGGGGGCAAACTATTCACCCTGGAACCTGAATCTGTGTGTAAGAGCTGATGTGTAAGATGCACCGAAGAAAACAAAAGATTACTTTCTGTCAGATCCGGACTAATCCCTACAATTTTATTGTGTGTCCAGAAGAGCAGACGGAAAACTGGGGAGAGAGAGAGTAGATGCACAGCACAGAGCCAGGCCACCGCGTTTAGTCTTGCAGCATAAGCTAAACTGCCACCTGATTTTTTTTTCTATTTTCAAAGGCAAATAAATAAATAAATAATAAAAATAAACATTTGGAAGATGGAGGGGCTGGTGATTAATCATTTCATGGCTCATGCTGAGACCCAAATTCATGTCATGCACATTGCAGATTTTCACACATCCTCAGTATGATTTCTAAATATTGTGATCAGTGGTTTTAGTTTTATACCAATTTGTAGATCTAAACTGAGTTCAATCAACTCAGTTTTATTTATATTGCACCAAATCACAATAAGCTGTGTATTGTATCAGTTACAATTGGGAGAAATCCCCGAACATTCTGAATGACGTACGGTATGTCCATTGGTTGAAGGAGAAAAGATTTATAGCATGATCACTGGGAATGAAATAATGTGCTCGATCCCAACATCCATGCCTTCGATGTACTCCGAGCTTTCAATCGTGTGAGCAGCGTGCAGACTCGGAGGGTAAAATACGGCCCAGATAACTGCAGCACAGGTCTGTTTCATCAATATTCAAATTATTGCTCAAAAGTAGAAGAGCAAGATACAAAGAAACATGTTTGATTCATATACAGCACCCGCTGCAGTATTTCATTCAAAGCACCTCTGTTCTCTGATACGTTCATGTGTCCCTAGTAGTTTGGGAGATGAAGGACAAAAAGTTCTTCACTGTCAAATCAATGGGAAGGTTTAACTTGTGTTCTAGGATGGAGAGGTGCCATACTATACACTTTATAGCAGCTGGAAACAAACCAGGGCTGCCGGTGCATCTGTGCAGCATCATGGCGGCTAAAGTTTGCTGGCCAGTGGAAGAAAGCACAAACCAATGAATTCTCTTTGCTTCATGAACATTTTTATTAGTTCTCCAATAAAATTTAAGAATAGCCATCAGTATTAAGATGATCCCCTACAGTGTGCTGGTTGGATTAAACTGGATCCTCTCCTTGCTGCCTAAGCCCTATTCCAAGCAACAAAACCAGATCAGATGGCTTATTTAATGTGTCTCATTTGAACAACATATCAGTGAAAATTTCAACCTTGATTTGTGAATCTTTTATAAGGAATTGATGGCAATGTTGCTTTGAAGAACTACGTCATATTTTCATTGTGAAAACATAGACAGGGGTTGCAGAAGAGCAGTAAATATTTATATGCCATTGCATATAAATATAAATGTGTGACAAAGAGAACCCTCACAGAGCTGGTGCCTCCTTGCTCCCCATGTAAAGGTGACACCACCAGCTAACACTGTGCAATGCACTTATTTGCACGGCCTCTCGGAGTCCCTTAGCATTACAGTATGTGTGAAACTCCTAGTAACAGCTTCCATAGACCACCTTTCTCAGAGGCACGGTCATTGTGGAAGAAACCACGTCCATCAAGTTCAAAATGTTTCATCACAGGATAAAGAGGATCATCCAGCGTTCAGGTCTTTCCTTTGTCATCCGTCTGTATTTTTATTTCGTGTCTATATTTTTTTTCATCTCAATGCTGCTGCACGATGCACATTTTTAACAGCTCCTCATAAATGTCCTTGTTCCTGGTTGCTGCAGTTTAATTAAAAATGAGAAAAATCTTTGTTTTCAATGCAGCAGAGATGCCCAGTGCTGTGTTTAATAGTTTCTGTAGAACAACGACGCTCTTATTCATAAAAAATATACCAAGGTGGAAAATTTAGTGTTTCATATGAAGACACTGAATCTCTAATGTAAATGGTTTTTATTTCTGTTATTGTCTGTGTGAATCAAGAGCTGAGTGTGCAGCCTGCACAGCTCTGACCACAGCAATGCAGCACGAGAGCAAAGGAAGAGGAAACGGCCAGGTGCTCTACCTGAAACGTTAATATCCGGAGGGCAGATGTCAGGAGAAGGCGAGGACACTGGGGCTGGCTCCTCTGCACAGATCTGCACAG
>VUQJ01042006.1:8488-20044 GCA_015108635.1 Andinoacara biseriatus | reverse complement strand
GGGGGGGATCATCAACCAGTCATGTTTTGAAATATGTCATACCTAGCAGCATAATCGACCACACCTTGTCACTAAGGTAAAGGTTTAAGTGCCCTCTGAGTTGCCCTGAAAACGCTCACATAGGTTTGGTTGTAATCACTGAATATAAATGATTGTTTATTCTCCCTCCAAATTATGATATAACACATCTGCCTGTCCTCTAATTCAAATTTTTAAAACTTGCATGTTTGATGTTTTTTTTTTTATGTCCATAAAAGATCATGCTGTACGTGGGAGTTAACATGATGCAGGCTGTAGTGTTCCTCACAGGAAAGGACATGCAGTGGTCGGCAAATTTATTAAACCACCATTTCTGCCATAAATTATTGGTAATTACCAAAATTATTTTTTATATTTCTGCAATAATTAATCCATCAGTATGCACAAGGTCATTAATCAAAATGAGATTTTTTTTAACACTAAAATATTAATTTTGGTGCGATCCATGAAATTTCAAATTTACCAAAATTTTACAAAAAAGCAGAAAAACACAGTAAAGCATGTTATTCATTTTTGATTAAGATTCCAAACTCCAGTTATTTACTTTAGTTTTAGTGGTTCAATGTTATGCTTGATTAATTTCTGCCGTCTCAGAGAAGTCCAGTGTGCCGGCTCACATTTGGGGGAAAGAAAATGTGAATTAAGTTCATTTTTTATAAATTTTATTTTTAAACAGTTTTTTGACAGATTTCTAAAATATTTGTTTTCTTCTTCTTTTTCTTGACAGGTGGTCTAATCACAGTGTTTATGTGCAACACATTAATATGCATAAATGAGAAAAATTTAATACGTTTTACTTAAATATGTGTAAAATCTAAAAATACATGATGTATATCCAGATTCCTACTATATTATTTAACATTTGTATTACAATAAATAAAATGCTAAATTTGCTTACAGAAAAAAAGGGGTAAACTGCAACAGGTGGTAACTGTAATGATCACTGGTTCCCTTCAAAGCTGCACATCTTTTCTTTTTTAATTAACTGTGAATACTTCTCAAAATTTCACACACTATTTCACAGAATAAGTTTGTGGAAACAATCATAAAAAATTAGCATGTAACCAACCAATTTTTTTTTTCCCAGTAATGCACATCTTTTGTTTGACTGTGGCTGACCTGAAGAATGAACTGAAAAGAGAGATGCACAAAGAAGAAAGCTCTCGACACAAAAATAAAAAGGGGAATCAGAACAGTGAGAAACATGAGAAAAGAACAAAAGGCATTATCAGCCCCAGAAACTAATGATACAGAAGTGATAATGGCAGCATTTTTACTCTCAGGTAATGGCCAGGAACAAAAGACATCTCGTGAATGTAGCATATCAGACTGAAGAAGCTTTTAAAGGTTTGATTGTATCCGCACTTCTTTTTATTTGGTTTAAACCGGTGGGGAAATGTCATCTGTTGTTTTTTTGTTTTTTTTTCCATCCTACAGTAAATTTCTGAGTATGACTTCTAATTGAAACAACAGGTGTATTTGAAGAAATGCTAAAAGCTTGCTTTGTTTGACCTGGTTTTTGCCTGCACGCTGTTGTTTTACCACTTTTTCAGTTGACAGTTTTCAGCAAACAGGCAGTAAATCAACCACACACTACCTGCCCAGTTATAAAATCCACGCAAATAAAGTCAGTGATTAGGTTCTGAGTGTGTACTGTAGAATTTTGGCAAGCTAAGATGGAAACAAAGATGAATAAATATGGCCTTGTATTGGATCAAAACAGGATGAACAACATGCAAAAAAAGATATGAAGAAAAATGTGTGTGTAAGTACTGTACCAGTCAAAAGTTCACCCAATTAATATGAATGGGTGAGTGTGTACAAACCTTTGACAGGTACTGTATATCCTGGTTATCTTTTCCAAATTCTATTCTACCTCTGAACCTCCATTACCACATCTAAAAACAAACTATAATGCAGCATGAATATTGTTTTATCAAATTATTAATGGAGCTGTTCCTGAACATCCTTGAAGAAGCGGTAGGCGTGTGGGCAGTGAGGCGTTAGGTGAGATTGTGTAGGGGAGCCTTGCAGAAAGTAATCCCCAGTGGCACGCCAAGCGAACCTCTCGGTGGTCAGAGGCTTTCGTCAGCTCGCTCATTAAAGCCCCCTATCTCTTCTTCTCTCTGCTTCAAATTGCCTTCCCAGCCTCATACTGCGCCGGGGCCAGAGGGTCAACAGATTATCTTCTTAATCCCGTTAATCCGTCCTTACATCAGTCCGGGATGATTCTCACCATAATTGTATTCGCTGCTGCCTCAATTAGAAAGAAGCAGGGGTCTGAGGAAATGAGGTGGAATGAGACGTCAGGAAGGATCAGCTGCAAGAATGCACATATGTTTTTCTGTATTTGTGTGTGCATGTGTGTGTGTGTGGCATTGCACCCAAGGAGCAACCCAAAGTTCAAGTCTGAGGAAACTGTCTGGGTTAGTTCCTCGCTGTGTGTGAAAGTGTGACAGCAGTTCAGCGCAGTGGAGTGATGACAGCTCAGCTGCTGTGTGGTCCAGTTGTGTAAGGTGGCTCAAGCTTGAGAGCTGAGGCACTCTGTGCAGTAACAAAATCGGCAGGTGGAGATGTGCGCGTCGAAACACGCGTCAAAGACTTAAAACAGCTGGCGTCAATGCATTAACATGTGTGCAGACACTGGGAAGTGATGAAATATGTAAATAACACGAGTTCATAGTGCAAATATCTGTGAGCTTCTTTCTGCTCCTCCTATTATCCCTGTCAGTATGATGAGTCAAAGGTTAACCACTCCTAATGGGTGGACATTATGTTAATTAGACGATCTATTAGCATCCTGTCAGATTAGGCTCAGCCGACACGAGGCTCGGTCATAGGGCAAGAGGATGAGAAAATCAAACAAGGGTTCTAGCCTCTTGAGAACTTTTCTTTCCTAATGGTTCCACACTGTGTGGCAACCTGTCTTCAAGCTGGGGGTGATGTTATAGGTAATGGCCAGGAACTAAAGACATCTAAAGAATGTGGCATATCAGACCGAAGGGGTTCTTAAGGGTTTGACTGAGCCTGCAGTTAATTCAGTTCAAATGCTGGAAGATTACTTTATTTGATGTGGTTTTGGTTTCTGGAGCTAAAGCCATTTTCATACAACTCCAGATTAAACTGGGAGGATCAGGTTGGGCCACTGTCCGAAGTTGTCACATCCAAAACACAACAATAGGTAATCAGCTTCAGATGTGTTATCACTGCTTATAAAACTTGTGAATTTCACAGTTCTCACATGGGATGCAACTGGATGTTACACAAACTGTGAATGAGGGAGTTGGAATGTTAAAGACCCTTCAATGTCCAGTCAAATCAGACTCTTGTCTTTTCATGTGTGAAATGGTTTAAACTTTATGGATAATACATTCATAAACCCTGATGTACTTCTCTCTATCTACTTCCTCCAGTTCCAGATCCCAATTCAGTCCCATGGAATATATTATTCCTTCAGTGCTCAGGGCAGTCTCACAGTGTCTTCCAGCCAGAAATTCTTCATCCAATCCATCTTTCTCCAATGCACTTGAGGACATTCAGGGTATCCATCCATCTTATTCTGTATTTCACGTGAACCCATACTATTCTTTAACTTTACTGGACCATTCTACCTCCTTCCTCTTTAGGGTAACTTTCTTCTGATTAGACCTTAGGTTCTCCAGGTATTTCTCATGAGTTAAGGTAAGACTAATGCAATACTGGTCAGTGGTACTGTATAAACTGCTATCATGAGCACATGAGCTTCAGAAGTTTAAGCATCTGGCTCACATCCCAGATTTACATTTGGCTGCAAAATGTGTGAGGTCAGTGAAGCCACCGAGCTGGACACTTACCACTCCTTGGTGTTCATAAAAATCACAAACAGATTTGGTGACCGCAGAAGGCCGAACGGATGGATGGATGCCATCACCCACTGAGAAGTGGTAAGAATTATAGCCTTACCCATATTTCACTTGCTCTGCTGTTCAGAGCAGGGCAGTTCACAGGGAAGAAAAAGCTGAATAGGATCATTGGTCCAGGCTTCAATTCTCCATCAGTTAATTTTTTTATCGGCATGCTTTTCAGCCATGAAGAACTGCAGGTTATCAGATATCAGCAATAATCTTTTACCCATGAAAACAGGTTTTCGTGAGTATAAAAAAAAAAAAAACGGTACATTTTTCCAGTAGGAGCTCGTCTTGCATTCACACTACAGGCAAAACGCATTGTGCAGTCTGGTTATTTATTTGTCTTGAATGACCTATGCTGCACAAACAAACTGCACCAATGGAATAAATGCTTCATACTGTGGTCCAAAAACACTGCACAAACATTTTGATGTTAAGGGCCCCAAAGGAAAGGCGATAAATGGTCAGGAACTGATATCTATTAGTGATGTTTCAAAGTGTATTAATGCATAAATGCTACTAATGCAGAAACTGGATATCAATGAAGAAAAAATGGGAAGTGCTGCAAGGCTTTAAAGGCTTATCTGACAGGTGCTCTAAAGTGGGGCAGATGCAAGCTCAATACCAAAAGAAAGGGTTGCTGAGGTGTGTTGGTCTATGCTTTTTTTTTCTTTTCTTTTTTTCTTTTTGCTGAATTGCTCCTAGAATTTACTTTTTATAAAATTTTACAAAAAGAGTACCCCAGCAACATTTTCTCTCTTTTTTTTTTTTGGTACTGAGCAGAAATTGGATGCTTTTCTTTTACCATGAGGATTGCTCAAAACTGGCATATGAAGCAGGAAGTACTTACGATTCTGTTGTAATACTATGATTTAAGCTGTTCCTGAACTCATTACTATTTTCAGATTTTTTAATTTTTTTTTCAAGATTTGATAACATTTTAGTTTTCACTGAAATACATGCCTCATGAATTGATAATCTGCATCGTCTACAAGCTGAATGAAGTCCTCACCTTACAACACCTTTGCAATTTCCATCCTCACGACTGCCTTTGCTGCTGGGTTGTTTACATACATTTCACAGCTCAGCGTTATATTGTATATTTTATTACATTATCGAATGCAGTGTCTTCATGATTATATTCAGAGTGTGCAGCGCCCAGGGGCCCCACTTATCCATGGTGCTCCGCTAGAATTAATATGCTGCTTGATATGACCAGGGTTCAGTGCTCTGCCTCAGGTGTGTTTTTACTCACTCTTGCTGCTTCTCATTGTCTTGGTCACCTTTCTAGATGGGTACTAGTTGTATTTTTTTCCCTCTCCACCCAGATAAACAATCCCTAGGCATTATCTGGCATGAAGAAAGCATAAAAGGATAAACAATCTGAGAGAAATATAGCTCCAGTGGAAAACAAGCACACTGTGTTTTTGAGTAAATGGATCAGAGTGAAACTGTAGATGTTGGTTGCCATCCTTGTGAATGGATTACTCCTTCAATCTCTTTGACCTTCAGTGTCTCCATGTCTGCTGGTGTGAAGTCAAGCTTGGGTGACCTTTGGATTTTTACACAAGACTCGTAGCCCACTGACGTAACTCTTATCTTTCTCTGGGGCTGATAATGCCCCCCCCCCCCACTCAATCTTGATGTGGAAAAGTCAGTTCTCCTCATATCGCTAGATTCAGTAAGAAAGATTATGGCCAGTTGTGGGTGAATGTGAGGGCGTGTGTGTGTGTGTGTGTGTGTGTCTAAGCACAGTAACCTGTGCATCTTTGAAAGACAGAAATAATGTGAAATTGGTTAAATTGCCACAGAATCATGATGACTCCTATTTTTGTTCAGCGCTTTTACATCTGAATCAAAGTCTGGTAATGACCTGTTTTGCTCTTGAAAAGACCTAATCTTAAAAAAAAAAAAAAACTCTACATCCAAAAAGAGGCAACAATAAAATGTAGGGATTATGTTCTTGTTGTTCCCGATTAAACATCAATCACTTGCTAATGCAACACGAAGGTAAACACAGCATGAGCAACTTTACTGTAACCTCAACATTACAAATGGCAGAATAAACATTTTAGCTGAAGTCCTTAAGTCGTGTATGCTGAATGCCCTGAGCTTTTTCTGCCATGTCCAACTACAACAGAGACACACAGGGAGACAATCAGAGTTTTGCTTTGTTTATGAAGGTGTCATGGTCACCCTCTGCTGATTCACCCATTCTGTGTGTATGTGTGTGTGTGTGATTGCATTAACTACACCTTGTGTTCCAGGGGTGGGTCCTACCGCTTCTTCCGCCCTGCAAACTGCACAAACTAATGAACTCACCTGTTAGTAATTGCCTGATTTGCTGGGTGTTATTTACGGTAAGAGGAATGAAGACCATATTCCTACCTGAGCTTTGTTTCTTTGTCTCACCTGTCTCTTCTTCTCTGCACAGGATCCTGAAAAACTCTCAGTGGGTTGTTGAGAGAGACTGTTACTCCTCTGGAGGGAGTTACCTGTGGACTGGTCTTTTCTGGAGCTTTGGACCTACTAGCTTGAATTCCTTCAGCTGTCACAATCTTGCCTTCTCCCCTCTGTTAATAAAAACTGTTAATTTTTATCTCAAGGGTGCATTTCACATCATAAACCTTGACAGACAATCTAGTTTGGTTCAGTACATGCACCCTTAATCATGGGGAAGACTGCTAGCATAAAAGGTGTCCAGATGACAATTACCAACACTGTCCACCACAAGAAGCCAAAGAAGCTGATTCATGAAAAGACTGTCTGTTTTGAGAATCCTGTATCAAAGTTTAATATTAATGGAAAGTTGGATTAGAAAAGTAGAACTAGGTGCACAAACCAGAGGGATGACCTCAGCATTTAATTGTCAAGAAATGCTGATTCAAGAACTTGGGAGAGCTTTGCAAGGAGAGGACGGAAGCTGGTGTCATCATGAGCCATCGCGTAGAGTTGCCCAAGTTCAGATGAAAGTACTTTTTGCAATTTGTTTGGAAACCAATGTCCCAGAACCTGTGGGAAGAGTGGAGAGGGACAGAATCAAAGGTGTTTGAGGTCAAGTGTGAATTTCCACTGTCTGCGATGATTTGCGGTGCCATGTGATCTCATGGTGGTTGTTGGTTCAAAGTGATTTGACAAGTCCAAATTCAAAGCGGCCATTTTTCAGAACCTTTTAGAGTTCTATGGAGATGCTGATTCGTCTTCCAGCAGGATGGACACCTGCCTGCCAAAATATTACCAAATGGTTGGTTACTTGGAATTGTGACACATCAATGGGAAACTGCAATTTATATTTTGACTTTTCAAGTAAGACATCTCTAAGAACAGATAATCCACAGAGCTGAGACTTTCTCTAAGGCAAAATAAATTCTGACTCTGTGCAGGCTCATTTGCAGGTCGATCAAATTTTCTTTTTGGAAGTTACTGTTGTGTCAAAAGGTTATTTTATAATCTTAATTGAGCCTGGGCTAACAAAGAGGAAAGCAGTTTTTCCAACAGCTGAATGTAAGAAGAGAAAACTGTCTCATTGTGATGTTAAATCAAGTCTTGTCTTGAAAACATGGGCGAGGGAAAGAATCAGATCTTTCCGTAGGGTAGGGACCAAAAATTGCACTGAATAACAGTTTAAACCTGTCTGATATCTCATAACCAAATCTAAATCTGTAATATATTATAAACACAGTCTATACTGTAAGGACTGACTGTGCAAAGAAAATAAATATAAACTTTGTGGGTTAGAAAAAACCCGATTCTATGTTTACAGTCACCTAGAATGAAACAACAACTGATGCTTATTCCTACCATACAACATTATACCGGCTGTATTGTGGCAGTAACTGTGGTGCATACTAGGTATCCATTTTCTGCAGGCTTTTTTAACAGTCCATTGGCTGGTAAGAACCTTGAACATGCAACTACAGAACCATCACACTTACATTTACCCCTACATTTGCTGCTAACAGCTAGTTCAGTATCTTTCCTATGTACATCTCCTACACATTCGGTGGATACAGTTCCCTTCAGGTTAATCATCCAGAACAATACCACATTAAAGCAGAAGTTAAACAGTTGCCGGCTATTTTTCAACATGGGGGGGGGGGCTCTTCACTGAGGTTGTTGCAAGCATTTAGTTCAAGATGAAAAGAGCTGATGAAGATGAAGAAATAGAGCACAATACCTCAAAAATAGGATGAATGGCCTGAAGATGAGGGGGGGTCAGAATTTACACCATTGTTTGCTATTCACACACAATAGTACCAGACAGGCGATCCCTGTCAGGGCTCATCTGCAGCTGAATTTAAGGTTTAGTGGAGGGAAAAAGCAATACTGCAATAAAACTAGCTTTCTGAAAAGGAAATGAGATCAATCAAGCTTTGAGAGGGTCAAGATCTGATAGGACTGAAAAGCATGTAGAGCCTGTTTTCTCCGGTTACATCTGTATTATTAATCTGTAGCACGGCATTATGGATTATATTACAGATTGATTTGCCAAATCACATTTGGTAGCACAGCACTGCTTTTCAAAGCCAAAACTGCATACTGCATAAAATTCCAAATGCGTGAACCTGTTTTTATTGCTTTTGAAGGCTGTTTTTTTTGTTTTTTTTAGAATAATGTTTTTAAAAAAGCCAAATATTTATGGGAGTTAGGCTGGTTTCAGTATTGTGATGATAAAAAATGCTCATCTTGAGACTTCTCAAACCAGTGGATGATGCAGGGGGACTCTTAATTTTTACATACTATGATGTTCACAGCAACATGCTTAAATGCTTCAGAATGTTTTAAATTGTTCTTCAGTATGATTATATTGTTGGCAGGCAAATAAATATCAAGAATCCATCCATCGTCTTCTGCCCGGGGCCGGGTTATGGGGCCAGCAGCCGGAGGCAGAGAAACCTAGACCTCCCTCTCCCCAGACACCTCCACCTGCACCGAGGGATTCCCAGGCCAGCATGTCCTGGGTGTGCCCTGGGGCTTCCTCCTGGTAGGACATGTCTGGAACACCTCACCCAAGAGGCAGCCAGGAGGCATCCCATTCAGATACCTGAACCGCCGCAATTGGCTCCTTTCGATGTGGAGGAGCAGCTCTACTCTGAGCTCGTCTTGAACGACTACACTCTTCACATTATCTCTGAGGTAGAAACGGGCCCAAAATCAAGATACATGTATTGTGATATATTTGGTAATATTTTATAATTTTTGGTTTATTTCTTAAACTAGTTCAAGTGGGCTAGAAATCCTTGGCAAAGCATTTACAGTAGATTCAGCGCCATCACAGAAAAGTGTGAAACACTCATGAAAAACCAGTCTGTTCATCTTAATGAATGTGAATTTTAAAGTTTTTTTTTTTTTTATGGCAGTCAGCATAAGTCTGCATCAGTATTTTCACCAGACAAAGCAGGGATGTGTCACCGTGACAACCAAGAAAACAGAGATTTAAAAGAAGTACAGTAGCAGCCCTCTTATTTTAACCCCAAAACATGATCTTTTTCTAAACCTATCACAGTAGACTTTAATATCTAACCTCTTGACTAACCCCAACCAAGTCATTTTTAATGTCTTAAACTAAACAAGGAATATGTTTTGAATTGATAACATATAAACCAAAAAAAAATAAAGAAACAAATGAAAATCTGTGACATGTTTGAGCCAATTTTTGGCCTCTGGTGTGAGCAGCTAAATATTTCCCATCCTCCCAATGTGGACTGATTTGCTTTTTGGAACTGGAACATATTCACTGTGTGTACATGGGTGCGAATCATTACTTATGAGACCGGACAGACGAAAAATCATTTTCAGGGATATGAGAGAAATGATGTGAAAATTCAAATGGCCAGATTAGCGGTTGTTACTATTTCGTGATTTGCTGTGACACTGAGTTGGTAGATCACAAGGCAATTCATTGGATGGATGGATGGATGGATGGATGGATGGATGGATGGATGGATGGATGGATGTTTTTAATTTTCCCGATCTGTTGCTGCTCTCACTTTAATGAGGAATGAAGCATCCCTGGAGTCACACCTTCCTTGCACGGCTCCCTCACAGAAATTACAGCTGTCTCTGTTTGGTGCTCGGTCTGTGCTGTTTGTAAATTACATATCACATACGTTATAAAAATAGTAATACCAACACACACACCCACTAATTCAATCAGAAGCCCAGGCTTTTTGCCTGGTAACAGTTTTTCTTTCTAAAATTCCTCATTTTTCTATTTCTCTTTGAAAACACACAGACGTCTAACTGGCACGACTTTTACCTAGACGATCTCCCGTCCAGGAAATATACGTCCAGACACACTGACGATTTTCCCACTATTCCTACTACCACACATTTTATTTTCTCCCATTTTGTTGCATCTTGTCAGCTGTGTTTTTCTCTTTCTCTCTTTGAGCTTAATAGATTATTTACAATGCTGCTTTTTTAGTCTAGACTTCACAGATGGTTGTATCAACACACTAATCAAAGTCTTTGTTTTTTTTTTTCATTTAGCTTTTCTCTTGTGGTTTGTGATCACATCAAGGGCATGCTCAGCATCATTACAAAGCTTTAGTATGGATCAATCCATCAAGTTCTCCTTTTGGACTTCACAATGATGTTTTAATATCTTACAGTTCACTTGCAGTTAACATTCTTCGCCAGTGCCAGTAAAATAAGGAGAAGAAACACTGCATATCTTTTCCTCCCATCGTGATTTCTTCTTTCCTTGTTGTTTTTTTCTGTTTGTCACACTTACAAGCGTCAGATCATCAAACAACGAAAGAACGGCTGGACGATGATCTGTAATGATGGATTTATGATTTCTAAGGAAAATCTCTTTGTGGCCTGAAACTCAAGCGCACTTGGGTTATGGAGCTCGACAATGATCCGAAACACACGTCCACCTCTGAATGGCTCAAAGACAAAAACAAAATGAAGGTTTTGGAGTCACCTAGTCAAAGTTAGAACTTAAATCCATTTCAGATGCTTTTGCATGACTTTAAACAGGTCGTTCATGCTGGAAAAAAACCTCCAATGCGGCCGAATTAAAACACTTCCGCAAAGAAGAGTGGGCCAAAATTCCTCCACAGCGATGTGAAAGACTCATTACCAGTTATTGCAAATGCTGGATAGCTGTTCTTTGTGCCAGGAGCGGCACAAGTGCAGTTAATTTTTAGGGCCAAGTAAGTTTGGATAGATTTTTTCCCTTAATAAATGAAATCATTATTTAAAAGCTGCATGTAAATGTGAAAAAAGGTTGTGCTTAAGTTAACTTAAATATGGTTAAATGTTGGGCTAAAGAACTAAAATGTCTAGTGACAGTTGGTGCCTATTTCTGGTGAAGACTTCTAGAATGGTAAAAATGAATGTAAAAGCACAGATGTTGGGGAAGACACTGGTGATTTGTATACAGCCCTCACCGTTTTCTCTGGCTATAAAAACCCCCATGCAGCACTCTCAACATTGATTTACAGCAGCCATCAATCAGCCCTCCCCAAGTTGGAGAAACTTTCACTCATGGCTGACATAAAATGATATTATTGTGGTAGGCCTGGGCTGGATTGTGCCTCTGGGACCTGGATGCAGCAGTGATTTTTGCCACCTCTCCTGTCCCCTCCACCCTGAGTCAAACTCCCTAAACAGGAGTGGC
>VUQJ01042000.1:0-14944 GCA_015108635.1 Andinoacara biseriatus | reverse complement strand
AACACAACTCTTATTTTACTTGCAAGGGAAGCCGTCCTCTGTGTCCCACAGGACACACAGGAGAGATCTTCACCGAGCCCTGCCTCCCGCAGCTTTTATTCACACACATGCATACAATGAAAGTCACATGACTGGTATTTCCGCCCAGTTACAGTCAGCAGTACTTTTCCAGGATACCCTATGTAAGTTCACACAACCTAGATGTCTGCCCTTTCATTTACATGTGTGTGAGGTGTGAGGAGGTGTCCTTTGTTGTAGGAGTTTCTGTGTGTGTGTGTGTGTGTTTCTGTGGGGGATGTGAACAGGACTGCAGTTCCTTCAACAGCTCCTTTTAGGTTTCACAAACACATCCCCATCAGAATGAACGAAACCACAGTAATATATAGAAACAACTTATGAAAACATTAGATATGATAACTGATAGGAAAACAAACTATAAGTTCACATAATACTTCCAACACTCTGCTTATGTTTTTTTCTGAGAAACTGCCTCTCTAAGATGCACTTTTTATACCAATCATGTTACGGAGCTGTGAATTCCAGCATGGTACTGTGATAGGATTCCACCTGTGCAACAAGTTCAGTTGGGAAATTTCCTCAATACTAAATATTCCAAAGTCAACTGTTAGTGGTGCTATAACAAAGTGGAAGTAACTGGGAATGACAGCAGCTCAGCCATGAAGTGGTAGGCCATGTAAAGTGACTGAGTGGGGTCAGTGAATGCTGAGGAGCATAGTGCACCAAGGTCAATCGCTACAGACCTCCAAACTTCATGTGGCCTTCAGATTAGCTCGAGAACAGTGTGTAGAGAACTTCATGGAATGGGTTTCCATGGCTGAGAAGCTGCATCCAAGCCTTACATCACCAAGCGCAATGCAAAGTGTCGGCTGCAGTGGTGTAAAGCGCGTCGCCACTGGACTCTAGAGCAGTGGAGACGTGTTCTCTGGAGTGATGAATCACATGTCTTTGTCTGGGTTTGGTGGTTGCCAGGAGAAAAGTACTTATCTACACTTGGCACAATGCAGTCAAAGTTTGGTGGAGGGGGGATTATGTTGTGGGGGTGTTTTTCAGGAGTTTGCCTCGGCCGCTTAGTTCCAATGAAAGGAACTCTTAATGCTTCAGCATACCAAGACACTGTGGACATTTCATGTGCCCAACTTTGTGGGACCAGTTTGGGGATGGCTCCTTCCTGTTCCAACATGACTGCACACCAGTGCACAAAGCAGTTCCATAAAGACACGGATGAGCGAGTTTGGTGTGGAAGAACTTGACTGGCCTGCACAGAGTCCTGACCTCAACCTGATAGAACACCCTTGGGATAAATTAAAGCAGAGATTGTGAGCCGGGCCTTCTTGTCCAACATCAGTGTCTGATTTCACAATGTGCTTCTGGAAGAATGATCAAAAATTGCCATAAACACGCGGAAACTTTGTGGAAAGCCTTCCCAGAAGAGTTGAAGCTGTTATTGCTGCAAAGGGTGAGCCAAAATCATCATTAAACCCTGTGGATTAAAAATGGGATGTCACTCAATTTCATATGTGTGTGAAGGCAGGTGAGCAAAAACTTTTGGTAATATAGTGGATGTTTTCTATGTTCTATTATGAATAAAATATGGGTTTATGAGATTAGCAAATCATTGCATTCTGTTTTTATTTACACTTTACACAGAATCTCAAATGTTGTGTAACTTGGGTTGGACATGTTGTGTGCGCACAGTTGAATGATAAAGCTTTAGTAATTATTATACCAGCAAAGTAAGAAGGTGTTAAAGAGTGACTCCACATATGGAGATAAAAGGTCAGCCAAGCATCAGACATTAACACGAGAGCTGGCTCTTTGTTTTCCTTTTCCAAGAGACAGCAACCCGTGAATTGTGATGTTTCTTTAAACCCAGTCATTCTTTAATCAAAGGTTGGACCATTATGTATATTTAATTAGTTAACTCTATGATAGCTGAAGAACAGTAGAAATAAAAACTGCACAGATTCACGTATCAAAGATGGACATAGCTTCCAGTGCTGAAAAGTAAACCCAATGCACAAGTGCCTTAAACCTACATTCTCTTTAATCACCAGAAGAGAGCTGCAAAAAGACTTCCAGTTGTATAGAAGTCTATGGGCAAACACCCCTAGGCTGAATTGAGTAAATTGTTGTAATTCAAATAGTTAGAAAGGAGGATTATGCAGGATACAGGATAAGCGGAAGAAAACGGATGGACGCTCATTGGCTAACAAGTTGACAATCACAACCACTCTGATTTCAAAACCCCAAGATAGCAAATAAGGCCAAACTCAAGGCTTCGTAACGGGGCTTCACTACCCAATGGATAACATCACGGTGGCTTCATCCAACTTTTATACTTCGGCACCGATTTCAGAATAGATACTCATTCTCCTGCAGCTCTCCCCTCTCTGTTCCAAATTCCTCCCACCTCGTGAATTCATCCATTGGTTTTGGATTCTGTATTTCGAAGCCTTCAGGTAAGCATTTCTGGCTCCCACCTTGCTTCTTGAAGGGGTTTTTGTTGTTGTTTTGTTATTTACATGGACTTAACTCACCTAATTTGAAAGATACCTGGCCAAACTCCCCCGTCAAACCCTGAAAACTGAGCTCAGATCAGGTGCAAGAGTCTAGTCACCTCTCAGATCGCTTGAAAAAAAATATGCAGAGAAATTACTAATGAATTGCTTTTGTCCAGTGATGCCAAACATATGTTTCCTGCTTTAGATTTTATTCTTACCTGTGGAAATATGATGTAGTCTTGTATGTATGCGGTGAAATATCCCTTTATTTTAAATGGTACTTGCAGCTGATGCTTGTGATAAATCTCGGGAATTCTTCCCCCCCCCGCGCTTTGCTAAGAGTCATATGACCCAGTCAGTAAGCGGCGGTGCGTGGTTGCTGCAAAGTGCGCAGGGGGCGGGCAGCTTTTCAGCGGATGGCTCTAATGAGAAACCATTGGGACACTTTCGATACTTTTTGGTACTCGGAAGTGAGTTAATTATAAGTTTCTTGGCTCCTGTGTGAATTTGCATGAGCTTTCTGCGGTAAAACCCCAGTACTTACATTGCAGCTGCAAGATTTTCCAAGTTCCCTTTGTGGCTTTCATTTTTAAAATTTAACCGACTCGGGGGAAGTACGGTTCTCTCAACATAGATTTTCTCTTTTGTTTTAGCCTTAATTTTACTGTAACCAAATGCACAGCACGCACTCTGAAAGGCAAGGCAGAGCGAGATTTGGCACTTTTTACGTGCGTCCCCGCGACATCTGCGCACCACCAGCGGAGCCACACTGAGAATAAAATAAAGATATTCCAATTGACATTAAAAGTTTTTTAAGCTAGCCAAACGCTTATATTCGACACCAGATCACTCTTCTTTTGGGGTGGACTGTAAAACTCTAAATCCACTCTTTTTTCTCTTTTTTCTCTTTTTTTTTAATTTGCAGCGTTAGCAGTAATAACCACGTCATTCAGTTGGGCAACTCCCCCTTTTTCCTCCCTTTTGGAGCAACATCCACAGTTTTAGAGACAGCAGGATAAAGATTTTGGATCAGAAGCGCAACCATGATGACCGGATTTCGACTTAACTTGTCGCCCCTGAAGGAGCCCCTCGGCTTCGTCAAACTGGTGGAGTGGGTAAGTTAGACGCATATAATCGTACTCGTATTTGTGAGTTTGCAGTAAGACTGTCCGTCCTACCCGCAGGACAGGGAGGTCCAGGTCTCCCTTGGTTCTTGGATTTTCCCATTTCCCTTCAGATAAAAACAAACAAACCAACAGTTAGGAAATTATTGCAAATGATTTGATTTACAAAAATGGAGGCCACAAAATCATGACCATAACTTTATCAGATTTTGCTTGAGGTCTGAGCTCGAGGCAAGAAGTGTATGTATATGAAGGTAATTGATGTTCATTATAACACTAGAATAAGTACGATAAACAGACTAATCCTGTTATTATTAAATAATTTAAGGTCTTCAGACAAATGTGGACAACATTTCTAGGACACGAGAATGTTGGCTGAAGTGGGTGCAGCTGGACTTTCTGTGTTTCCTGTGTCTGCCCTTCAGACAACACAGTTACATATTAATGCATCTTCTACCAATAATTCATCTCTGAATACCTGCTGGCAGCTGAAACATTTCAGCTACACACACGTTGGCTTAAACTTGCAACAGTTTCTTGGGGAAAGTCCAGCAATTATTTGTTCTCTGCATAACTGGGTCAGGGATCCGGCTCAGCTACACTTTCTCTCAGCTGTTCCATTTTTTTTTCTGTTCTTTAACACACACATGCACGCGCGCACACGTAGGAAGATCTTTAGCACAGCAGTAGTCATCTGACTCAGAAAATATTGGTCTTATTTCACACAAACAAATTTCTTGTATGAAATGTGTGCACATAATAAAGAGGTTTAACCCACATGAGTATGTTAAATATGACTAACAAGGTCCAGGAGCAGGAAATATCAACATATTGAGGCAGATTGCCAAGTAATAAACACAGCATAGGCACCATATGAAGGTTATTTTTAAAACCATACTTCATTGCATCATCCAAATCCTGCTTAATTCTATATAAGGGCTTATTGATGCATTTATTACTTTAAAAAAGTACTGGCTAGAATGCCTTCTGAATCCTATGTGAGGTGTTTCGAGTATGTCCTACCAGGAAGACATCCCAGAATACGCGGAAGATATTACATCTCTTGCCTGGCTTTGGAATGCAGAGGTGTCCCCCCCCTCTGGAAGAGCTAGAGGAGGTGGCAGGGCAGCGGGAGGTCCGGGCATGTCTGCTTGGACTGATGTCCCTATGATCCGGACTCAGATAAGCCGCACTAGGTGGATGGATGCACTGTTTGTAGCAAACACCACATCATTAACCAAATCTTTCCCACTAAAATATATTTTTTAACATCAAATAAGGGTGCACATATCCATTCTCCATTATAAATTGTTTAGTGAATCAAAAAGCAGTTTACTTCTTCCATAACCGGCATGTCCTGAGCAGTCATACCGCCCAAGATATTATCTCCCACACAGCAGGACACAGGGAGGAGCAACATAACAAATGCTACAAGGATACCCCCATTGGCTCATCATGTTTATTAATGATAATAAAGCTGTTTCTCTCTTTATGGACTCGTGACTCCACCACATTTCTCTGGCTAAATATGGAGAGACAGTTTGTGCAGGGCCTCTGGAGGAAAACACAGTGACATGAGGAGGCGTACAGACTCAAGTGGATTCAGGATTTGTAGTCATACGGACCAGAGCTCTGTAACTTCTGTGTGAGAAATAAAGGGACGTGCTGATTATACTGTTTCTGGCACAGTTTCCAAGACTTATGGGGATATTTATCTTTTCTTTTCAACAGCTTGCAAGGTGACCGATCCCTCCCTCTGAAAGCACCTTTCTCTTTCCTTATCAGTTCAGGGCGTTTTCATTACATCCAAAACAAAAAAAAAAAAAAAATGATATCTTCTACTGCATAATATGAGTAGCTGCTGTGTGTGCAAATTGTTTATTCTCCCTCACAGCTTGATTATGAGCTGTAGTTTCAGGAATGTCCATAATTTGGCACTGAGGGGTTTGCAGATGTTTTGGATGCCAAACAAATAGAGCCTAACGACTGATAAGGCAGTGTTGTATCTCCACAGTTTTTGGGAGTCGCAGTGTTTGAAGGAGGTGCCATCGATAATCTTAATGAGCACTAAATAGTGTTACTGGCAACATTTTGGGCTGTGGTTACAAATGTTAACTTAAACAAAACAATAGAAGTGAATCTGTGTCTGGGCCATGCTGGCCCTTCCTGTAGTTCATACCAGTGCCCTTTGACCTCGTAAAGGGGGAGCGCCAAAGTCGGCGAAATAAAAATGTGAGAGAAGTACCTTAGTGTAGAGTGTAGCCAGAAAAACAGGAAGTGGCCTCCAGTGACATCTGGTGAAACATCTGGAGAGAAGTCTCTGAGGTGTGGGGGTGTGTGGGGGTGTACATGTGGGTCTTGTGGTGTGTACATAAAATGTTAAAGAAAAGCTGCCCCTGTTGTAAGCACCTTTCAGTTTGACCATGTGAAATGTAGTTGTGTTGATCAAACAGAATTCAGGAAGTCAGTTTAAGGTATTTCTTGTAAATGTTTTAGTTGGTGTGTCCTCCTAAATGGTGCATGTAATTTCTTTGTCGTGTGCTTTGAGTCAAAGATCTTTCTTTGACTTCATGATGAAATCTACTTCCTGGCCTTGTTTCTCAGCCTGTAGACTCCCTGCACAAAGGGAATCATGGCTCAAAAGACTGTGTGAAATTTTTGCAATTGATTGATTTCAAATAAAAGGAAGTGAATGCATCCAGATTAGTTAAGCAAAGGTGGAGCAGGTGAAGCGTTTTCAATATCATTTCCTCAGAAAGCATCATCAACTTAAAGTTAATGTGAGAAAAAAATAACATCTGTCAGGAGTGGGATTTGAATCCACGCCTCCTTTTGGAGATCAGCAGTCCCTTTAACAAGGAAGGTGTTAATACTTGAGTCTGGTGCCTTATACTCGGCCTTCCTGACTGCATTAAATGACTGAATATCAAATGCACCTAAAGAAGTGTGCAGCTTTAGTCTCGTTTTCACTTTGCTATGACTAAGAAGGGTATAATTTGGTGTAAGAGTTAAGCTAAATCAGCTTGGATCTAATACCATTCTCTATCCAGCCTAATTATGGTCAATATCCTGTAGCAGGTAAATAAAATGGATAAGACTCAGGATTAATCACGAGCTGAAAATCAGAGGCTGTTGTGCCACATATTTCCAGAGAGGCTCCATTTGCATTCAAAACTCAACAGATTCACAAAGGATGCCATGTCCCTCCACTCTTGTCTTAACACACATCGAAAATAGCTCCTACACCTAAATCAGAATGTTTTTCTGTTGATTTCAGCTAAGCATTCATCCATATTCCCACATGAAACTAAGTGGCAAATTCTGTTTTAGTATTACACTCTGCACGAACAGATCCCAGACAGTTTGGATGGGCAGTCAAAACCTCCTCCACCCCTCAGGGTTGTATGCTCAGCCCCCTTTCTGTTCACTTTGTCCACCCTTGACTGCTTTCACAGACATGGAAAGAAACCTGTTGTGAAGTTTTCAGACTACACCACCGCCATTACAAGGAAATCAACAATGTCACAGTATGGTGCACAAAAAACAACCTACTTCTCAAAACAAATCAATGCACCCATTTCCATCAGTGGCGCTGGGGAGTCATTTTCCTGTAGTTATGATCCAAGAACTTCACTGAAATCTGCCAACAGAATTGTTGTCAGGAGTGGGGTTTGAACCCACGTCTCCATTCTGATGCCAGAAGCCCCTTTTTTGCATGGAAGGGGTCGGGGCTTGAGTCTGGCACCTCTGACCACTCTGCCATCCTGCGCTGCCATCTGTACCTCTTGGGCTATGGAAGTATAAACATTGTGCTTTATTGGAAATGACTGTAAACAACCAATTGAGATTCTCTTTCTAATTGGCTTAATTTTTCAGATCCAGAAGCCATCTCCATCATTTATATACAGCTTAGGGTCAAAACCATTCATCCATCAGTCCATCCATCCATCAATTGCTTAAACGCACACACAATATTTAACACAATAAGTATTTATTTATTGCAATGAGATGTGAAGATATGCGAGACATTAAGGGGAAATTAAGATTTATATTCCCCATTTTCATTGGAAATCATCGTTACCCACGATGACACACAGTAAAAAATATTACCAGTGTTTCACCTAGTGCAGTTTAAAGATTGAGCTGAGTGGCAGTCATCCTTACTGAAAGAATTCTGTTTGTGTTGGTTTTAAGGGGAGCATTAGTGTCACATGATGAGGGGGCTGAATCAGATGCTTTTCTGCAAGAAAGAATTCAAGAGCTGAGTGGCAGCATTAGTGAAACCATGCAAGTCACATTTTCATGTTTAAAAAAATGTTTATTTCTTTTAAGGAAATACTTTATTAATGCTGTCATGGTTTATTTTGTTATATCAGTGGAATATAGAAAGTAGTTGAGCCATTATTTGATCCTCATACAAATTGTTGAAACTCTTTAATATCTTTTATCAGTTGTTGTATTATTTTCAGCAGATTCTTCTTTTTGAGCATACTGAGCATAATCCCATCACTTAAAAACTCTCCAGAGCATTTAGTTTATTGGTTTTCATTTTATTCATCAAGGTTTTTTTCATGTCAGTCTCAGCCATCCCCCCAATGCCTCACTCTCTCTTTTCTTTCCAAACAGCTTACAGCCATATTTGCTTTTGGATGCTGTGGTGGATTTTCTGGGAAGAACATCATATCTATCCTCTGTGGCAATGACAGGAATGAGACTCTTAACGCTATCTATAAATACCCATTTAGGTGCGAATTTCAACATATTTAATTTTGAGTAGGACCTCCTTTTTCAAATTAATTACAGAATAAATTACCCAAGAAATCTATTCTAACAATCTCTTTTGTATCATTGTCAGGTTGAGCCATTTCCCACTCGTAGATAAAAACATGACTCTTTGTAACCACTCTGTCACTACGACACACATGGTGGGAGACTCGGCCTCCTCGGCAGAGTTCTTCGTAGGTGTCGGCATTGTCTGCTTCCTGTACAGTATGGTGGCTCTGCTGGTTTATTCAGGCTACATGCACGTCTACAAGGACTCTGACTTTGGACCCATTTTTGTGAGTGTTGATCATCCCATAATTGAACTTGAAGCAAAATCTGAAATTATTTACATTTTATATTAGGATTTGTGAGTGTTTAATAGAATGTATTTATTGTCATTATACAGGATGTTTAATGAGATTGGAGTGATGATGAGTTGTGGTTTCTGTCTGTAGAGTTCATGTATTTCCCCTTCTCTCCAGGACTTTGTGATCACAGCGTTGCTGGTCTTCTTGTGGCTGGTGTGTTCATCTGCCTGGGCAAAGGGCCTGCAGAATGTAAAAGACGCCACAGACACTGAAGGCATCAGGGGCACTTTGGCACTCTGTAAGGGCAGCAACATCACCTGTGAGGTCACAGAGTTTGCCAACATGCGGACCCTCAACATCTCTGTGGTGAGATGATATAAAAAGCAGAAGATTTGATTTATAATAATAATAATAATAGTAAAAAAAAAACTTTGTTTTGTTTTCTATAGCACTTAACCGAGCTACTCTGCTGGATAACCAGCAGAGCCCCATTCTGCTTAGTAAGCACCCAGGCACATAAAGGGTTAATAAATCCTTAATATACTTCACAGTAAAGCCAGTTAATGCTTCAAAAGTCTTTAGTAAGAATTTAGAATTAATAAAAAATTTAAATGGCAGCCAGTGTTGAAGTAATATGTTCATATTTCATATATCAGTTAAAATCCCGTGTAAAAAAATGTAACAAATTTATAACCATGTGCAAATCATTATCAGACAAGAATGCTCTAATTTTGGAATTTCTTTCAACTGATAGAAACATTTTTAACTTGAGGATCAAAAGTGTAGGCCTGGCCTTAGTGTAGGGCAGGGTAATGGAATACTTCCAATTTATCATCATTAATTTTTTTATTTTATAAGACAGCCAGCATCTGGTTTCACATAGGCAAGGGAATAGCTGAGAGGAAGCATATACAGTATATTGAAAAGTAAAGTGGGCGAAGGATAGAGCCTTGAGGAGCGCCACAGGTGAAATGGGCAACAGAGTAGCAAGTATTAACAATGGCTACAAAAAAGGTTCTTTTAGATAAGTAAGAACATAAAAGAGGTAAAACATAGATCCCTTAATCCCAATCCAGGTTTCTACATAGTGCAAAGGCTGTGTCAAAGGCTACACTTAAATCTAAGAGCACTAAAATTGAGCAGTCACTAATAACCTTCACAAGGACCAATTAGCCATGCAAGTATATTAAATGAAGAAGGTACTCCTAATAATTTGCCCTCATTTTCCCTATAATTGCTTAATGTTTGAATTTAGGTGTTTTCAGATCCATGGCCACATGTGTATAAAATCAAGTACTAAGCCATGTAGTCTGCCTTCACAAATATTTGTGAAAGAATGGGTCATTTTAAAGAGCAGAATTCGAATGTGGTGCTGTAATAAGATGCCACGGTTGCCACACGTCAAGTTTGTGAGATTTCTTACCTCCTTGATATTAAACAATCAACTGGAAGGGATATTATTGTAAACCACAGCAACTCAGCCACAAAATGGCAGACCACATAAAGTTACAGAGTGGGGTTGCCAAGTGCATAAGACTGCTGACTCAGTAACTACAGAGTTCCAAACATCCTCTGGCATTAACATCCTCATTAGCTCTGGGAGCTTCATGGTATAGGTTTCCATGGCTGAGCTGCTGCGTACAAGCTGTGCATCACTAAGCACTAACCAAGCCCTGGATTGTGGAGTGGTGTAAAGCATGCAGCCACTGGACTATGGAGCAGTGGAGTGATGAATCACACGTCTCTATTTGGCAGTCAACTGTAAAGTCACTGTGCCAATTGTAAAGTTTGGTAAAGCAAGGATGGGGCTATGGGGTTGTCTTTCTGGAGTTGCCCTGGGTTCCTAAGCTCCAGTGAAGAGAAATCTTAATACTTTGGCTGACCGCAATATTTTGGGCAAATCTATGCTTCCAATTTTGTGGGAACAGTTTGGGGAAGGCCTTTTTCTTCATGTAGGTGTAATGTGTAGTAGGCCCAATACTTTTGTCTATATAGTGTGAGTGCACAAAGGTGTTTCAAGGCGGCTGCCTATAGCTGGAAGACTTGCTTCTTGGACTGTGCCTATGCCTCATAGAATTCGGTACCAACTAAATTATTTGAATAATTTTTCCTAAGGTCTAAGCTTACAGCAGGCATGCTAATTTAATTTATTTTGCCTTTATGAGGAATATTAGTGTCACATGCTTTTCTCATCTTGAAAGAATTCAAGAGCCGAGTGGCAGCATTTGCTTTAGTGATGCCATTAAACCCAGAGAGCAGTCATCTTTTTTGAATAGCAGACTGGGAAACATTTTGCCTGGCTGTGTTTTCCGATCATGCCACCTAAATATAATTTATGTTTATGCAAAGTTTAACATTAACTTTTTATATTTCTTTTAACCCCTACCCATGTCCTCCAGAGGCTTTTTCTTTTGCCAGGCTGCCATTGGGAATGTGTTCTTGATGACGTAAATGGTTAAATAAAGCTTAAATATGATAACTAGCTTATGAACGGGATGTTTTTTACAGTTCTTATCTGTCGCTCCCACACTCCACCAGTGCGACTTGCATGAGGTGCATTAAAGGCAAAAATCACATTGCTTTTCTGCCAGGAAGCTTGCCACTCTCAACTTCCTGTAGAGCTACATTCAGTTCATTTCTGGCACCTACAAAATTGGTTACTTTGTCAGACTTAATTTGTCTGACTGAGCCCCTTAATGCAATAAAGCAACGCAGACTATTGATGAAAGTGTCAGTCGACAGATCCTCTAACATCTCAACATGAATGGCTGGAGAACTAAAGCAGTCCGTATCTTTTTTTTCCTCACGTCCCTGTTAGTCATCAATTTGCTAAAACAATTCATGCCACAGTAGGTGGAAGGTGGCAAGGGTTCCATTCGTTCTGCAGGAAGATCACTTGTTCTCTGTCCTTCCACAGGTCGCCTTAATTCTCCGACAGATCACACACTGATAGATGTAGGATGAAACAGATCCAATAGCCATTGGCCCAGATTTTATTGATGGCAAAGCCTCTGCCCTGGTGTTTAACCTTTTCATGACAGTGGGTGATTATTAGCTTTGTGATACGATGCTGTCTGGGGATAATTGTTGGATGCTTAAATGAGCTGGGAAGGGCTGCACAATGCAGTCTTCCTCCCACCTTGCTATTGCCTATCTTCTGCACCCTTTTTGCAAGAAAGATGTGACAACATGTTGCTTCATTATTTATGTATCCTAGAACAAATTTGGGGTTCCAGAAGAACTCTTCCACATTACTATAAACCAGTTCTTTTCTGAGCATGATACTGTAACTGAGACACCTGCAGCTGTCAGTTCTAACCTTGGGATATTAGTAACCTTTGAAGGAGACAGTGAAAGCACAGTGAATGTCTCCATCCTCGTTCTTAAACCTCAGCTAAGAACACTGATCGTACATACGTGCCCTCTTCCACTGGCAATGAACTGAGAACCTTGTGGATATGCAAGGCTGTTTTCTTTGGCCAGGTTTTTTTAAGTTTGCATGAGACATGTACTGCCATCCTGTACTCGTTATGCACCACAAAAAGCAGAGGTAGTTGCGATAATTGTTCTGTATCACACATTAATGCTGTTTGATGATGCCTAAAGTGCACGAGGACAGCAGTTAGATTATTCATCATATCTGGTCCAGACAGAAGGTACTTTAGTTGGCTGAGCAGTCAAAGACAACACGCAATTTTTCAGGTTTCTTTTGGTTATAAATGCAAGTTTTTCTTAGGATGGGTTTGCTTCAGATGACACCCACACTGGAACAATCGTTGAAGAACAGGAGAAGCAGTCTGTCCTTCTCTAGCAACACTGAGTGACACAGCAGCCGTTATGTCTGATGTATTGTTTTGTGATGCATTTTCTCACTCACATGCCTTTCTCCTTTTGTGCCCTTGGTGTAATTGTCATCATGAAGGCAGGTCGGGTGCTTTATTGTGCAAGTGTCACAGGTGAGGTGGTGTCGACAATCCTTCACACTGTGACCTTGCTTCAAACAGCTATAATACAGTTTATTGTTCTTCACATATGTCTTTCTATCTGCCAGTGACCTTTTCATAAAATCTGGGCACTTGTGGAGCTGATGTGAGTTTTGGCACAGCATGCATGGTGATCTCCATTTTCCATATAGCCTCGTATATTATCACCTTTGTTATCCGACCTCTTGCTGCCACCTGTTGGCCATCATGGATGCACACCTTGAAATCTTGTGACCCTGTCTTGTAACCCTGTAGCTTCCAGCTGAAGAAAATGGAAGCTTGAACTGATAGTTTCTGTTGTTTATTTCATCAGCTTATATCATTCACAGACCAATGTAAGAGCTGAATAAATGGCACACAACAAATGCAAAGTACATCAAAACTAGTAGCAACAGAAAATTAGCAAGTACTATATATTTGATAAACTAAAACAAATGAACACATGTAATAACTTGTTGCCATCTCTCAGCTTTTTACGCTCTCCATTTCTTCTTATTTCGCTTTTCTCTCTGTAATCTTTCAGCTTCTATTACTGTTTCACGACCCCCTTTTTTATGTTACCTTTCAGTAATAACATATGTAAGTAGTTTTTTAGTTGAACAGCTAGAAAAACTAATAAACACATTACAAACATTACAAGCTTCTCTAACACAGTGCACTGGGATCAATATACCTGTATCTGCATTCATAACAGCCAATGAATGAAAATTCAAAAAGACAAGACAGGAGCCTTCAGTCATGAGTTCAGAATTTGTCCACCAGAGGGCACTCTGCAGCTTCTCTGTTGGCAATATATGCGTTTGCAATGCCGACGAATGTTTTGGGAAATCTGTTTATGTTGTTAAAAAAATATATAGGCTGATATTTTGGATTTTTAAATCACCAAATATCTGTATTGGTATCGGTCTTAAAAATCCTATACCAGTCGGGCTCTAATTATTAATGTGTATATTTTTGTTTGCGTTATCCAGGTGTTTGGCTTCCTCAACATGTTTGTGTGGGCGTTGAACGGCTGGTTTGTGTACAAAGAGACTCGCTGGCACTCCCGGAAGTTTTCATCCCAACCTGGACCAGGAAGGCAGCAGGTCCCTGCACCAATCTAACATATGGCAACACATAAAGACTCAATAGAAAACACAAAAACGTGCGCATGCCACACAGAAAGTCACCGTTAAGCACGTGCATGCACACACGCACACACACACATAAACACATTCAAATAAAATACATGCAGAGCAGAGAAAATGAAGAGATTTTTTTTACATACACAAATAAAATGTTCTGTGAAAGTGAAGAAGACAGACAGAATGAAGGGTAGATGGGTAGATCATACATCGAACTGTTGGAGGCAGTTAACTACACTCTAGCTGCTGTACCAGTATACAGATTTGCATTGGTGTTTTGTAACACGGCGTGACCTGAGGTGGTGGACAAGAAGGCATCCAGACACTATAGCAACACCAATGCAATAAGTACATCAAATCCTTTTAAATATGCCTTTGTCCTACTATTCTTAGAGAGTTTCAGATGCTTTAGCATCAGATAAATGCACACAGTGATTGAGTGTGTTGACCTGATTTGGCTTTTATAGCAGTATTGTGGCCTGTGAGGTTTTCTACCTTGTTTGGCTCAGCTTTAGTGCTCCTTTATTACACTTATTCTTACACATTAGAATGTAAGGTGCTCAGCTCTGTCTCTGTGACACCACTCTTGCTCATGGAGCAAGACTTTAAGTTAAGATCAAGCACTTTGAGAACGGTGTGATCAAATGTTATAACTCTAAATGCCTTCATTTACAAAAATTAATGTGATACATGTGACAAAACTCATGCATTTTGCCTTGTTTTTGCACATTCAATATAAAAATATTTTTTTAAAAGATCTGGTTCAGTTTAAAACTTTCTTTTGCGTTTACTAATTGGCACCCTCATTCCCTCTAGTGTCAGAAAGCAAGAATTGCTGAAGTGTGGATGAATCTGTTCATTTACAAAACTAGAGGGAACGTAGACCATTGATGAGGCACATCTAGGAAAGCATTTATCCTTGCGGATGTTTCTCAAGCAAACCTAATTCATTTTTAAGGTTTGAGTTAGATGAGTAGTCTAGACTGTTGTCTATGACCTTTTTTATTATAACATGCACAGTGCACTGATGTGGTGCTATGTCGCATTAAAGAAACGATTCTCCACCCCAAAATCAAATGTGAATATTTTTTTCCTATTGTCTGTAATGCTATTTATCCA
>VUQJ01041994.1:0-10194 GCA_015108635.1 Andinoacara biseriatus | reverse complement strand
GCTTGTCATCAGTCATCACGATCTCCATTAACAGCATCAACATGTGGCTGTTATGTTCCCGTTCCCGGTGAAAAGGCTCTCGGGTTCCTTCCTGAGTAAAATAATTTTAATATCAGTTTTATTGATTTCCTCTGGAACAAATGAAGCACTGAAATAAACCAAACATCAGTCATTAGAGTGAATTGTATCTGTGTATAATTCAGCCATTAGAGTGAATTATATCTGTATTTAACTTCCACTCAGCTGTGAAAATCAGCGGGAGTTTTAAAAATGATACGCCGGGCATAGTGAACCTCAGCCGGCCGGCGAGCAGCCAGCTGCTGTTGGAACAGCGGACCAGACATCTCTGAAAACTTGGGAGTTGCACTTTAGCAGTCACACAATTTTATAAACTGAGCACATATTTGATGTTTACACATGTATATTCTCGCCTGAAAACACCATAAAAGTTTGTTTTGTGTCACAGAAGCAGTAATGTTTCAAAATTTACTCACAGTTTTAGCCAGTCTATTCCCCTTTATTGGTTCTGAGTTTTGTTTGAAATGCATTCTGGGATACTTGGCCGCACCAAGTCCACACAAGTCACCACCGATGCATACTTGATAAAAGGGGTGGAGCGAGAACACATCCGGGTATTTTCAGCAAACTTGCCTTTATGCATACTTAGGTTTGGAACAGTACTTGGGCTGAGAGTGATGACGTTTCACAAGTACACAGGTCCACACAAGTACGCATATTAAGAAACGGTCATAGACAAACATTGTTCCCCATACCTCGAGTACATGTCTATAAGGTGTCAGCCTTTTTTTCTGCCTATAGAGTTAACAGTAGTGATTGTCACAGCCATGTATATCCCACCTGATGCAAATTTTACTATAGCGCTCTCTCTCCTGTTGAACACCATTTATTAGCAGTGGGTCCACCCTCACAGTGTTCATATTATTGTGGGAGACTCTAATAAGGTCAACTTGAAGACTGTACTCTCGAAATTCCACCAACATGCCAAGTGTTCTCCAAGAGGGGGGAACACTCTTGACCATGTTTATTCCAACATTAGGCATGCTTACAGAGCCATAACCCTCCCCCACTTTGGCCAGTCTGACCATCTCTCCCTGCTGCTTTCCCCAGCATACACCCCCTCAGATGGAGAGCCAGGCCTACTGTAAAAATCACTACAACCTGCCCTGAAAACACACTCTCCGACATACAGGACTGCTTCACACACACAGACTGGGACCTATTTGAACACAAGGACCTGGAAACATTTACAGGGACAGTACCAGACTACATTAAGTTCTGTTGCAAAAATGTAACCAGAAACCCTGGATGAACAGCCAGGTCCATTCACTCCTCTGTTGCCTTCAGGCCAGGCAACAGAGCTCTATATAGTGCTGCTCGAGTTGACCTGAAAAGAGGAATTAAAAAAGTCAAGGCGGACTACAGTAGAAGAATAGAGTCACGCCTGTCCAGCAACAACACACGGGAGGTGTGGCAGGGCATTCAGAACATCACAAATTACAGAGGCTGTGATCTGACAGCAGGAGACCTGAGTGTGTCACTAGCAGAGGAACATAACTGTTTCTGTGCTCGCTTTGCGACACCTCAGGATCACTCATCTGCCCCCCCACCCCACCCCACCCCCTACTGGGCTCCAGCTCCACCCCACTCATTGTCAAGGACCATGAGATATGGTGGGTGCTCTTGGCATTGAACCCCAGAAAGGCTGCTAGACCAGACGGAGTACCTGGCAAGGTGATCAGAGCGTGTGCCCACAGCTCACCCCAATTCACACCATCAATGGCGAGCGTGTGGCGAGGGTCCACACCTTCAGGCTTCTTGGTGTCCTCATCTCTGCTGATCTTTCTTGGTCAGAGAACATCACAGCTGTCATCAAGAAGGCTCAGCAATGACTTCACTTCCTGAGGGTGCTCATAAAGAACAACTTGGACACAAACCTCCTGCTGACCTTCTATCGCTCACCCATGCGCCCTTTTCACACTTCCAGGTTTGGAATGCAGAAATGAAACTTAACAGGGTAAACAGTATGGCTAATACATGCATGCAAAATGGAACAGCCGAGGAAGTGCTATTGTAGCATGCCTTTTTGCTCAAATAGCAAAGGAAAACAGCCATATTTAAGTTTTCATGACTTACCAAAAGATAAACGTGCAAGTGGATCACTATTAGAAGGGAAGAAAGTGAAAAGTTTACTGTCCAGCATGGCAGTACACATGTGTGCACAGGCCCGAGGAGCTTTATGTAAGGGTGGGAGGGAGCTGAAGTTAGACTGATGAAGGGGTCCGTGCCATTATGATTTGCGTGGAATGAGTTTGGGAATAGGAAGGAAACTCATCACACAGCGTACGAGAAGCCAAGTACTTGTCTTGGTTGCCACATTGAAGCCGCCATAGGATAGACACGTGCAGGATATTGAAGTGATGCAATGTGAGCCTGCTGCTGATGTTATGGAGCACAATTACTGGCATCCCCCATCTCTTGGTGAGTAACGTTACAACTCGTATATAAATATATATGTTAAATATTGTAACACTGCTCTAATAAACAGCCTGGATCGAAATGCCCGGCATACATTCTGAAGATACAACACATACCTGAATGAATAACAGTATAAACACATGATACTTACCTGAATAACAGTCTATATGTTGTATATAATTTAAAAACCATGTTAAAATATTCTATTAAATACATGTGTTGACTTCAAATTTGCACAGTGAAAAGTACTAGCTTTTTAAGAGTTAAAATGAAATGAATGTCATGTACTGAATTTAACTTTTTTTTTTCCCTTCAGTGTAGTTCAATATACGAATGTCTGCCTTCTGTCACAGGTATAGTGGATGCTGCAGTTGCAAGAATAAAGGAGCTGGAGCAAAAAGTGATGGAGCTGGAGAATCAAATAAAGCAGCTGACATTCCTCACAGACCAACCTAAGCTGGGTCGTTTCTGCTTAACTGATGAGGAATTCCGCTTCTTCACATGATTCTCCTCTGAGGAACTATTTAAGTTGTTCAGGTAGTGTGTTGAACTATCTGCTTCTAGGATTATTGACTGGACCAAGGAGCAGAGAGAACCATATGAACCACCCAGTCCTCATTGCAAATGATACCTCATCGATGAGTGGTTCCTGTTTCTTTGCTGCATTGGTGCTGGACTCAAGGAACAAGCTTTGGCCCCAGCCCACACTTTGTGAATCACTCCTGTAATTTCAAGCTAAGAATAACAATTTAATCAGACAGATTATGATGCCAACAAACAAAACAACACAATAAAGCAACAGCAAACAAAACCAACAAGTTTCAACATATTCTTAATTTACTGTATATAAATTGTAAAGCTACAATTTTGCTTTTAGGGTCAGGTAGACATCCATGTAGACATGCTAATATAATGTGTCAAGCTTCTCTTTCATGGATTTTATAAGTCCTCCATCCCTCCAAATCCTCTGAATGGTGAATCTGTGATGATATCACAGCGGTCAAGGCCAGTAATGGCAAGATGCCCCTGCTTATATGTCTGTCGGATGCACAAGTATTACTTGTGAGTGGGTTTCAGCATAGCCTCATCATCAATTACTTTAAGGTATGTTTAACCTCCATGACTGATGCCACATTGCAGCACGTCACCTCTGCCAGGCCGATTGGGGGGTGATGCTTCTGGCTCTATTCCCTGTAGATAATTATTTGGAATTAATCACAATGTCACATCCTGATTATGAGCACTATACCAAATATACTATAACACAAACAAAATTATACTTGATTTTTACCTGAGTCCTTGGCCTGTGCCAAGTTTGCAAAGTGCTGGTGCAGGCTACAGAAAGAGGGACTATTTTAAAGCCCATGGTGCTAACCTGCAGCACAAGTACATGATGTGTTCAGTACCTCTGCAGGAACCTGGGTGGCAGGGAGGGTCATCTGTAATCCAAAGCACAAACATAAGCTTAGTTCTGAAAAAATAGATAATTTCTAATCAGTATAATACAATTATATACATTTTTGAACCAGATTAGGCTTAATTGCTTAAAAATACATACTAGGTAACTTAATGTACTTTATTATGAATTTGTCTTGCTTTTGATGAACCTTCCTATCTAAAACACCTGCACTCTGTGGGACTCCTCATTTTTTCTCATGGACTGATGACACCTAGCCCTTACTGTCACTTCCTCAGGGACTGTATTTGAAACTGTGTGTAAAAGGAGAAAACTCACTGCTTTCTTCTGTCCAACTTAAAGCTTAAAATAAATAAACAAAATACTTTACAGTATAACAGCTCTTAAAAGAGAGCTGAAAATGTTAAACAACGTGTGGGTATTAGTCACTTAGTCAACTTAGCTGACTAGATGATTATCGCTAGCTAGCTATCAGTTAATGAATAAAAATCATCACTCACCCTCATAACTGGAGCTGTAGCCCTTGTAAAAGAGTTTGTAACCTTTTTTGGCTCTGGACCGTTTTGCAACAGATCCAGGGGATGTCGCCAAAACAAACCTGTGGAAGATTGTGTAGGGAAGTAGTGAACTCCATTGTAGCAAAACTTTGTTTACACTGCTAGACTAAAGCAGAAACATGTCACCAAACTCTGTGAAAAGGGCCCATTGAGAGCCTACTGATGTACTGTATCACAGAATGGTATGGCAGCTACACTAAGGCAGATAGGGTGAGGCTTCAGTCAAGACAGCACAAAGAATTGGTGGATACCCTCTCCCCTCCCTGATGGACATCTACACCTCCCGCTGCCTCAGCAGAGCCAAAAACATCATCAAGGACAGCTCACACCCTGGCTTAGAACTAATTAACCTGCTGCCCTCTGGCAGGCACTACAGGTGTATCAAAGCCAGAACAAAAAGACTCAAGAACAGTTTCTTTGCCAAAGCAGTCACCACCCTCAACTCACACACACACACCCACTCTAACGGTGCAATATCCACATAACTGGAAGATTTGAGTTTAAAATACTCTTCATTTTACTTGAATGAAGTTACTGAGTTTATTTCTTGATTTCATGTTTCAGGTTCAATACCAAATATTTATGATCACCTTTTTTTAAATAGAGTCTGACCTTATTCCCTGACTGAATGCTGCATGTTATGTAACGCTGCTGAGTGAGACATACAGCCTACCTTTGCATTTTCTTATTTACATCTCTAATAATTTACCCTTGTGGTTTTACAGATGACAGAGAATAGCCCTGCTCAGCAATAACGCTCAGCTCATCTGCTGCTAGTCATCCTGTAATGACTAACACCTGTGTCTCCGATCAATACTATCTGTGAGGACTTGCCAACAGACTGGGCAGCCACACATGAGCTGTTTGCCATTTTCTCTGTTTGTGCGTGGATATTCATTTATGATACAGCTCATGTATGGAATTTGACACCACTTGGATGCAGTTTTCCAAATATTTTAGTGTGTATATGACAAAGAGATGATTATCAGCATGTATGGCAGTATTATTATTTTAATTTTCATAGATAGCCTAATTTTCTCGATAAATTATAGGCAAAATGTGAAACCTATTTCCTGGAATACATGATGACATCACTGAATATCTCATAATGTTGGAGCAACATTCCAGAACCAAAAATACTAATATAAAAGTAGTAGTAGTAGTAGACAAGAAAAAGCAGTCAAGTTTGAGAAGATCGAAACAAACAACTGGATCAAATGATGGCATTTATCAGTTGTGGTATTTCTTTAGAATAGTTGTCAGTTACTTTTGTTTTGATGGCCTAATCATTTAAACCACATTCACTGATGAGTTTGTCTAATAATATCAACACTAAAATGAAACAAAACAAATTAATAACTAGAATTTATTGACTGATTATTTCTAGTTGGCTAATACAGAATTTATAGCCCTGAGTTATGGAAATTCCACTTAGACAGTATAAATTTTAGCCTCACATAGCCCACCATGAACATAGCATTCTACCTGTACATGATTGATTGAAAAGTTGTCTTTAATAGGAATGTGAGGACCAGCAGAGTTCACCATGAACAGCAAAGATTAAAAAAAAATTGTGGATGTGGATGAAACAACAGTGGCAGTGAAAACCTTCCACTGTTTACTCAGGATTTTTAAAACACGGTCCACTACAGTACCAATAAGTTATTTATATATCATGATTTCTGTATCGGCTAAGCCAAGCTAAAGGACTAACTACACCACAAATTATCCCACACTCACATTTTGACACTGCCCTTTGTGATAGTACAGAACTACAACATTTTGAACCTATGTAAACTGTGCATAGCTAAGATTCCAACATTCTTAAAATTGTGGGCTTACTGTAATTCCCACTTGTGCTACAGTTCCAGAGAATCTAAACCCTTGCAATACTGTATGAATTAAAATGAAACAAGTAAATATTTTCTGTGCTATTTGTTTCTGGTGTTCCTACCGACTTGCCATTGGATGCTATAGATAACTTCTGTTTCAAAGATGTCAAAGGAAGGCAAAAAAAACCAAAACATGGTAAATGGAAACTGTTTGTAGTCCATTTATCAACCGTGGTGATAAAAAGAAATTGAATACCCTCATGCCTTGGTTTCTCCTCTCTGTTCTTAATATAATCACTGGGCCTCGCAACTGTTTTCTTTTTTTTTTTTCCTTTTTTATTCTAGCCCATTTTTGTAAGCAAATTACTCTATCAGAACCTGACATTGCCTGTCCATCACAGTGAAGGAAGAGGTAGAACGTTGCTTAGACAGCTGACTGACAAGGAGGCATGCGCAGGGAAACACAAGATGAGGTGGAAAAATGGAGGGAGCAAGAGAAGAAGATAGAAGTGAGGAAGGAAGAGTTGAGGATTAAAAAAATGGAAGGACACAAGATGCAGAGGGCAAAAGCAGGAGATATAATAAACAGGATAAAATGAAAGAAGGGCGGAAAAAAGTGGGCCTCCTTTTTTTGTGGCATGTCCCCTGGGTGTGGCAGTATCAACTCAATCTGGGGTGCTAATTTGTGTCAGAATTTGAATGCTATCTCCTTTAGAGGTGAGCAGAAGGTTGATGAAAACTGAAGTGGAATTGAAGTCGGATGCACAAGAGGATAGGGGGAACAACAATGGTTTGGGGGAGGGGAGGATGAGCAGTTAGCTCCCCCCTCTGATACTCTCCTTATCCACGCCAAATACCTTTGACCTTGGCCAAATGTCCCTGCAATTCATACTGTAACTTCCTCATTGTTAGAGGAATTTCATTTTGGGTCCTATTCAGAGATCTGGATGTTTATTGTAGCTTTTCAGATTAATCATGATAGAAGTAGCCCTTTCATGCATTAATTATGAGAACCTCAGATTTATTTTTTCTGTTTTTATTTCTCTTTAGGCAAAAAAAAATGCAATTAAAATTTTGTTTATGAACCTGTTTTTCATGAAGTTACAAATATGTCCACTCAGCTGGACACCATGCATTTGACTTTTCAACCAAATAAATATGTATTTAACACACCAGTAACATAAAATGATAATGCATCCTCAGATCAACTGTCACTACTGCTAATATGGACTAAAATTGATTCTGTTAATTACATTCATATAACAAAAAAACAACTCCCCATGTCTGGCCAATTGGTAGTAATGTATGGGATGATGCACAAGTATCCACTGTGTTGACTGATATGCAACTATAACAAAATACAGGCATATAAAAAAGGACAGCTTTGAACAGCCATCCACTGTAGTGACCACTATGCATGAAAGGGTTAAAGACACACAGGGCAGGAAAGAACAGCAAATATACTGTTTCACATCCAAGAAAGAAACGTCCAACTTCAGAAGAACAATTTCACATTTTGAAGATGTAAAAATAATATTCTGACCAATGGTTTTTCTCTTCTGGAACCATATACGTTTTAGTTTGATCACTTCTGAAGTTGAAAGTTTGAAATTCTAACTTCTAAGTCAGAATATTCAACTGGAAGTTGAATTTCCAACTGGAAAGGTTGGAGAAGACCTATCCAACCTGACTGCACAATCCAAAATGTTCTCAGTGCACATAAATATTAGTACAACTGTAAAACTTCTAATCTATATTGCCTCCATTGCATATTTGTGACTCACTAAATAAGCCATGCACAGAGCAGTGACCAGGCTCTTTCCATGATTGTACTACAGCGGTCAAAACAGGCACTGTGTTGAATTTCTAGTGCTGGATGAATGGTTCTGCATTGTTAAGGAGCAAATCAAATCCTGCTGAAACATGGTCAACAGGAATGATGTCACTCTGAGCTCTGATATGCAACTTCCGAGGTACATGACATACAGCATAATCATAAGGCACTTTTGAAGATAAAGCAGCCTTCTCATTTATTGGCAGAACCCAGTCTTAGCTGGTTAAAATTTTATACACATTCCAAATTTAACAACAATATGGAACCAAAAGCAAGAAGCTTCAACCTATGGAATGCTGAGACAGCACTCATGACATTTGGTAAATGGACTATTTCTTATATATTGGTTTTCTACTCTGCCTGAGCACTTAAAGTGCTTATACAACATGTTTACATTCACCCATTCACACCAATTTATACAAGCACTTCCATATGTAACTAAGATAAGTGCTTTAATTGTCTAACGTTCACATACATTCAACTTGGGGTTCAGTAGGTGACCTGCTCTACCTCCTGAGAAACAGCCACTCCAATTTCACTGTATCGAGGATTTGTCAAGATCAGACTTACAAAATACTTATTGGAAAAGGCCTATTTGCAAGGTTAAAAAGGCAAAAACCTGCAAGTTACCAGCCATGACTGAAGATGCCTTTGTGTCAGCACTAGTGTTGAGTAGGATCAACCCACTCAAAGCTGCAGGTCCTGATGGCATCCCCAGATGTGTGTCCACCCTGGACCCACACCAATTTGCCTACTGCAAGAACAGGAGCACAGAGCATGCGGTTGCCATTGTGCTGCACTTTGTCCTCTCACACCTGGGCAATAGGGATATGTATGCCTAAATGATTTTTTTAGACTTTAGGCCAGCATTCAAGACTGTCATCCCCTAAAAGTTAATCATCAACCTAAAGAATCTGGGCATCGGAGCTTCTATCTGCAACTGGCTACTGGACTTTCTGACCAACAGGCCCCAACATGTTACATTAAACAGTGGTTAAACACATGGCTGCGTGATGAGTCAATTCCTCTACTTCCCCCCCCCCATGACTGCAGACCTAAACATGGTTCCAACACCATTATTAAATTTGCAGATGTGACGCCCACAAGTGTATGGTCACAATTGTAATGTGTTTCAGGGATTATTTGGGAAAAGGGCAATGGAAGCAGCAGTATTATGCTCAATGTGATGAAGTGTAATTTTGTGGTTTCGCCACAAGGGGGGTAGCGCGGGTGGCATACGGTGCTGTGGGGCTTCCGGGCTTCAGACGAGGAAGAGCCTGCAGATCGAACGCTACTGATGTCTCCCGTCTCTATTTCTTTCCATGTGAAACAGGTTAGTGATGTAACTAATAATACCCTGATGCATGTCTGGAAAGAGCCAATTGTGTTCGGGTGTTCGGGATGTCTGCTGTAATTTTGTAAGTTGTGTATTCGGGCAGAGAAGAGAGTTGTAAACTGTTTCCCGGCAATCGCGGGGAGGGGAGCAGCCATGTTTCCCGCATGTAACGTCACCAAATGGCGGGGGCTTTGTAATATGTGTTTCATTTGGTTATGGGTGCTGCTTCGAGACATACCTCTTAAATGTAAAATGTTGTTAATTGTGTTTGGTGTGATGCTGTATTCTGTTTCTTTTGATATGTTGGTTTAGAAATGTTTTAGTTGTAAAATATTGTTTTTCATGTGTTCAGGTATAAGAGTGTCAGCGGAAAGGTAATAATAAGCAGGTTAAATACAGAGTGTCAATACTATTACACTGTTAAGTTAAGAGCAGGATATCTGTAGCATTTCGCTGTGAGTAGCAGCGCAGACTGAAGAGACCCTGAGCTATGGGCAGTTATTTTGTATAGTCATATACACAGAAAAAAGGGATGTGAGTCTGAGTCCGTACAGTAGTTTTTGTTAAAAGAGAAGTGAGAAAAGTATATTGTGAATGAGAAGGAGGATGATTTATTGTTTTGTAAATAAACAGACGAGGAAGAGCCTGCAGATCGAACGCTACTGATGTCTCCCGTCTCTATTTCTTTCCATGTGAAACAGACCCCAGCAGAGGTCTGTAAC